>DWQK01000208.1:0-24291 GCA_018231225.1 Noctuana stator
CAGAGATTAGCGCGTTGAAACAAACAAACAAACTCTTCAGCTTTATATATTAGTATAGATAACATAGTACGAGTAATAACTACACATGTCATATATATGATTAAGAATCTATTTATTTTATTTTTATAAGTATAACAATTTTAATCAAAAGTAAATCTCGAAAATGCTTCCACAAAATATGGAATCCAAAAAACAAGCACACTTATTCAAGTTTGTAGAATTATTATTAAAGCACACGAAGCGAACGTAAAACTGCGTCAGAGTGATCAGAATATTACAACCCTCTCTTTCCTTTTAACCCTTTTCTTCGGACGCAAACATTAACTGGATCTTCAATATTTAAAAAGTATCAGGTGTCCAGAAAAAAGTTTTCCCAGTAAAATTATAATTATAATTTTTGGTGGAAAACAGGAACCGCGCAGTTGAACCTTTTCGAAGCTTTTAAATAATTCCTTTCTAGGGCAAATTATTTTGCATAGAATATTTAACGCCTTGATTTTTTTCCCCTTTTGACCTAAATTTAGTAAATTGAGGCATCGAAAAAAGATGAAATTATCTGTTTTTAATTTAAGAATACGGTTTAAAAGCAGTGATAGAGTTACCTTGTTTTAAATTTCACTACATACAAATGGAAGCATTCCATTAAATGGTATAAAGTTATATGGCGGCAAATGTTAACACTAAATATGTTTAAATTAATAAAATTCACTACATATATATTTTTAATGAATTAAACAAAACTTGCTTGAACCGAAATATGATCAGAGTAGGTATATCTAAAAATAATATACTGACCGAAACCGAATAACGCAACACCAGTAGGTAATATTGAATCTAAGGACATTTTACTAGCGGCGACATGCCAATTAATTAATTAATGTTTGGCCTCTCACTTTGATTAAATACGATGATGAAAGGGTCTAATGCTTTGGCCTTTATCTTTGTATTAAGGTCCCTTAAGGAAAATTTATTACACGTACAACATCTAGGCTAGATAGTCAGCGACCTTGTTAAGGTTTTTATGTTTTACATGAAAGGTTTTACATAAGAGGGTCAGGTTAAATTAGGATTTTTTGTAAAAGAAAAACCACACATTTTTTCCGAATTGCAATAAATAAAATAAGAATTATGACAGATTTACATAAACTGTTTGGTGGAAGTTTATGTAAATTATTTAAAAAAATTATCATAATACTAGCTGTGTCACGCGGTTTCACCCACTTTAAGAATTGTGACGTAACGCTTGATAGCCTATAACCTTCCTTATTAATGTAGCTGTCAGACACAAAAAAAATTTTTCAAATCCGACTCGTAGTTCCAAAGATTAGCGCGTTCAAAGAAACAAACAAGCTCTTCAGCTTTATATAATATAAGTATAAATTTCAGCACGTCATTTCGTACGTTTCAATTCGTTATTCGAAAAATATATTTTAGTTTATAATTTTCAAATTCTTACCTAAATCACTTCAATGTAGGTTACATAGAATTTATTTTATCTACTAGACGCTTTTCTATTTTGAGGTGGTGCACATTTATTCGGTTACTGAAACACTTATGATGCTTGTAGACAACAAGAAAATATATATGGATGAGTAGCAACAGCAACAAATAGGGGCCATCAATACGAGCTAAGTGGTTCCGTACAAACGACATGTATTGCGACTACACAATTTACCGCCGACCTTCCGTTCCACTTACCAATCTACAAATTGTTTCTTAGTTTTGTTCTATGCTATACGTTTGTAGTTTTGTTTGCAAAGAAACTATTTAGTGTAAAAGAGAATCGATTAAAATTTTATAAAACAATACAAAGTAGAGGAATTATGACGAAGGAAAATATCTTAATGGCTTGTAGATATTCATCGTAATATACTTAAAATGATATCAAAACTATCGCTTCTCTTAGGTACCTCTACAAAATTCTATTTTTATAATATTTTCAAATTCAAATCAATTGCTTAGACAGTGTCAGGTCGCGTCGTGCTCGAAATGTCTTCAAAATGTTCTAATGCTTGTTAGTGAGATCTATTCCTATATATATAAATAACAAAATGGATTACTATTTACTTTTAGTGACATAGTATTTAAAATTCGCTTTAGAACAAAAGCTTTAAACTTTATTGTTAAGTTGAGAAAATCATAATTTAATAAAAAGCTGAATAATATTGCCATAATTGACTACATTTCTCAAAGTACTAACAATAGAGCAGTTAAGTTAAGTTTTCGTGCAAGTAACTCCCGAATGAGTTAAAAAAATGAACGTTCATTTAGATAATTGGAAAACAAGAGCGGTATACAATTTAGCGCTAAAATTATTCTAATCGCGATGCAGATTGTACACGCTACGAAGACTTTGACTTTATCTCCTACGATCTTTTAGTTAATTAGGGTGAGCTGGCGAAGAAAGTGTTTAAAGAAATTTACGAGTTTAATCGAATCCTATTACATAGGACAAAAACATTTTTTAATATTATAATTCGCTTTAGATTTCCGTTTTAGCTTTAAAATAAGTCAATATGCAGATAATCTACCGCTTGTAAACCCAGAGGTATTTTAATTTTACTTACTCGTACGTTTAGTTTTAGCCAAAGAATTATTCTTTGCTTGGAGTTATCTCTTAAGTGCGAAGAATTTGTGTTTTCTTCGATACACAAAATACGTATGTTTAGGTATTATTACTATGATAAAATGTCTAGCCGTCCTGTAACATATGTTCTATTAACTTTTCCAATATAGGTTACTATTTATTCTTTCTCGCTAGAACAAAGTAAACACTTTTTCGCAGTATAACATTACGTAACAGACCTCGTACTTCACAATTTCATATAGGCCTAAGAGCGTTAGGAATTTTTATTTAAAACAGTAATATTTCGTACATTTTTGTCGTTAAATAAAACGTGAATAAGTTTAGAATTCAAAACCGATTAAATAATTTGAAACAGTAACAGTTGTTTGGCAAAAGTTTGAGACGCCTTTGAATTATTAATTAAGCTCGCAGGAACAACCGACGAACAATTTCACGTAAAGCATCAGTCTGTCCATCAACTGAAAGTTTCCACCAAACTGTCTAGTTTTACACCCGCTTTATATTTCAACTTGAACTTTATCTTTTTTATTAAAACCCCGAAAAGTTTTAAATGGCGCTAGTTTCTAAATTCAAATCCTACTTGTACATCGGGGAATATTTTATTTAGTTTTGTTCTCGGGGACGGTGGAAATGTGTTTATTATAAATTAACTTTGAACGTATCGGACTTCGTACTTAGGGGCTATTTAAAAATTAAGCGTCAGTTCGAGAGTTGTTAGCGCCCCTACGAGGCTTCACTCTTAATTATTACTTTGGGAAAATTAAGACTGTCGTTTAGCCCGAGTGCCCGTCTGAAGGTTGCGTCTCTTCCATTTATCTAAATGTATTTTATCTCGCCGAGGGCGCTACCGTCCGAACTTTGGAGGAGCGATATTTGTGTTTGTACCTATATTTATATGAATGGGTTCGTTAACCTGTCTGTAACATTCGCAGATACTTTTCGTTAACCGAATAGGTTTGATCTTGATATCACTTCTTACTTTATAGAAGAAAAACCTTATTGCAAAACTTCGAATTTATATTTTAAATCTAATCTCATTGCACCTTCAGTAATCTATCGTTTCATTGAGCTTATGACTTTTTCCACTGTAAGTTTCTTATAAATATTTAATCATTTGCTAGGTATACCTACCTATTTGCAAATAAAATCCGTCTGAAGAACACCATATTGCTTAGAACAAATTAAACCTTTTTTCTCTACCTAAATATAATAAATAGTAATAATGCATAAAAGTTTTAATATTTATAATATAATTTATAATAATTTAATATTTACATTAATGTAGCAAAAATTTTCTCGTTAAATCTATAACCAATAAAATAAATTAGCCCTTTTCCTTGTGAGTGGGTGTCCTATTTCATGTAAGATGATCAAAGTACTTCACACTATGCACCGCGTTTTAAGTGCGTTAACCATTGTAAGTGGTCCTTTGAGCTGCCTTCGCCGCCGCCGCGCAGATTTCGCCTTTACTCAAATTATTTAACCCTCACAACCTCACACTTAAAGTAACAAAGAAGCAAAATATTTGATTAAAAAATAAAAATTGTTTCATCGAAAAGTTACACTCGATGAATCGTAAATATGTTTACCTGAAACTGATTATCGGCTTTAAGCGCCGTTTAGATTAAAGGGATTATTGTTGGAAACTTGATCAAACGTTTTTAAAGGTTTTTAGCGAATTGTCTAAGGAATAAGAAACGAAAAATATAATTTAAGCTAATCTAAAAGGAGAGCAGGAAGGGAGCCGATATGTTGATACTTGAGCATGCTCCAGACCAGAGTAGTGGAGAGTTATCCGCGCCCAGCAGTAAGCCATAAAAAGGGTTTATTTATTTATTACAAATTAAAACAATTAAATAAATACGACCATTATTTCATTCTGCTCTATGTATAATTTTAATATTAAGCTTCAAGGTACATCACAGTAGAAGTGTTAAATACATTACTCATTGCGGGAGTCGTTTGAAGTGCCTTCGCCGATATGACGCTTTTACTCTAATTATGATTTTCCCCCACACCGTGTACTTATTACATTACGTTACATAGAACATTACGCTATGAATGGAGTACAGGTAACAATATTCGTGTGCGGTTTCGTGTTTATTTTAATGAAACCCCTCTTGTTACTTAGGAGTTCACTCATTTTTTAATTTCAATGTGAACTTAGGTTGTGTGCGCAAAAGATACGTTGTGAAATTTATGAAAGAGATTGTTTGTCATAGTTAGTAGCAAAATTGTTGAGAGCTTGAATTTAGTAATTCTACAAAGTATTTTCTCCAGTCGTGGTCCAAAAACTTAAAATGAGTGAAGGCGTAAAAGGAGTGAAGGTTATTACTTTTGGAGACAATGCTTCACCAAAAATTATTAGTATTTTTTTTTTAACTTCACGAATACTTCCAAATATGAATAATTTTATTAATCTTTTTGTCACATACTTTTGTTGAAAAGTGTTACAGAAACATTAAAAAAAACAAAAGGAAGTTTTAAGTGCAGTTGTTTTTATGGTAGTTGCTCATAGTGTAAAGATTGAGTATCAATTATAATAAGAAGGCGAATTAAATAATAAGTTTTTCATCATAGGTATTAGTTATAATATATTCAAATTTACCTGCCACATATTATTTTAAGTGATATTTCACCTACGTTTCTGACATGAATCTTTAATTATGCTATGCCTAAAATTAATCCAAGATATAACATAAATGAAATAGTAAGTTTGTAGGCAACTCGCACACCTGTTAATTTGTTCGCTGAATAATTTGGTTCAGGGTTTCGTTATTTCAATCATAGACGTGACGTTACACAGTTTTAACGAGGTAAGTTTTGTCAAAATTGCGAGAGAAATAACCTTGAACAATTATGAAGCTGATAAATAAAGTTTGTAATACTCATCAAACACATAGTTAAAATCCTCAAGAATTATATTTATAAATTTCCATGAGAAGTTTGTTCCATTTACCGAAATAAAACTTTCTTAACGTACGTTATTATCATACGTAATATAGTATGTTAGTTAGTGTCAAATCTAGGAAGATACATTTAAGAAACTAGAAATGTACAGATCCTTTTATATGCGAGACTGACTTACATTAAGCCCTCTTTTTAACTGTAACCAACCGCAGTTATCAATACGCAGTTATCAATAAATCATTGATCTGCAAACACATATCATTACGCACTGTACTGTTTGGGTTTTAAATGTAACTATCGAAAACAAACCTGCCAGTTACACTGCGTCTGTCATACGCAATTAATTACTAGCTAATTAAAATAATGTGTGCCCTGACAAAATACCGAAGATTGAAAAACAATTCCAAAATTAATGGTTAACCAATTTTGGCAAAGATTTCATTTGCAGCGTAGATTTGTGGTCGGCTTTCATTTTCATTACTCATGTGAATAGCAAATTTTAATACGCCGTATGAAAGGATTATTACTAAGCGTGTTAACGACCTCTCGTTTGATTGTTTTAGCGTGAAAACAGTTTACAGATTAAAGGTCGTTTTATTTTGATATTAAATGAGTCGAATCATTTAACACATCAAAGATGTAAGACCTTTCAGTAGAGGTTGTAACGTCTCTGTTCAAATAGGTTTTCTTAAATTAACCAAATAACAACAGCAATTATTCTTTAGTGTATACCATTTACATTATTGATTGTAAATATATACTATTTTTTTAATTAGACGAGTAATAGTGGCTAAAAGGCAGTTGGTGACAAAAACATCCCTTGGGATAGACAACATACAAGTCGAAATAGAAAAAAGGAAGCAGGGCCATGGTGTACAATTCAATTATATTCAGCCTTAAGAGAAGCATCTATCGAATATAAAAGTCGCAAGAAGTAATACAAAATTATGTTGTCGGGTAACGCGCATCATAAAATTACATCCTCGTTTTTTTCCCAAATGTGTGTATTACTTCAAAACCAACACACCAACAAATTCAGGGTTAAAAACCACATAACTAATTACTAGCATAGCAACATCCTCCTCACCTTTTATGCTAAGGGTACATTTTTGGTAGCCATAATGCTGGGAATTACTGATTAGCGCTGCATCTTTAATTAAATCCATTTATTGCACCTCGCCCTATTAATTACAAGCCGGGAGAATGTTTTCCAAAGGCACGTTTTAGTAATTGGTTGGGGTGTTCCCACCTACCACTCTCGCAAAGTACCTATCTGAATAATGTAACATTGCAGATGAATTAGATGTCAATACGATGATAGCTGGGAGAACTTTGGATGTTGATTAGTAGTCAACGACGATAATTAATATAAATTATAAAAAAAGGAACTTAAATTATATTTTTGTTCACACTAGGCTTTCCTGTTTCGGGCTTGTTATGGATACGCACAAAGATCACTTGTAACAGAAATCTAAGTTCGCTTTTTGAACTTCCGCCCCGCTAGAAATCGATCCCCGGACGCTCCGAATGGTGGTTTCAGGGTCCTGGTTTTTTTTCGAGATTGTTTTCAATGTTTCTCAGAAATGTTTATATTCCTTGTTAGTAGGATTGATGTACCTATAAAGTTTTAACAAATGAAGACATTTGATAATTACTTAAAATATAATCCTAAACTTATTACTATTATAATTATTACAATTGAGCATTACATTTTCTCAGATAAACTCTTGAAGTTGTAAAAGTTACAACATTTCCCATTAAATTAGTAATGGCGTCATATGCAATTAATAGGTGCATTAAATTTTACTGCCGAACTTCAACATAGATTTTTACGTCCTCGAGAGAAGACAGAGCTACGAGTATAAAGAGAATTTATTAAAACTTTCCACAACTAAGTCAGTGTTCCACTAACAGCGAAAAGCTAACTCCTATGAAACTGAAAATGATTCCTCGTTCTTTTTAAGTCTTAAAAATCATCCTTTGCCATGTTAATAACAGTAATGGACAGCAGATCATTCACACTTAGACGCCACATATTTGTTCAGATATAAAACACAAACCTTTACCCAATCGCAGTCAACTAGGAGAAAAGTTCCTTAACCAAAAAAACCTTTATAGGAAGGTGTGTTAGACTATAAAACAGAATCCCTGAGGTGTTAACGTTTGACCATTAATTTTTGCTACTCCAGGTTAAACCTTCCACTTGAAATAACACCCAGTTTTTTTTATTGCCGAGACGAAAGCCGTTTCCAGTAATAGTAAAGAACGACCTGACCACTCGTAAAACTGGCGGAAATTGCTTTGAAAACAAGCCTGCACGGTACATAGATGAGTTTAGCTCGTTTCTCTTACAACCACATAAGTCAATAGTTAAACAAACAGTAAAAGAAAATACGAGTAACAAAGGAAACATAGATAAAAAGCGTCATGTAAATATTTAAAATTATCTCCCTTTTTTCTGAACTATAGGTAAAAAATATAGAGCTAGTGTGGACATCATTAAAATACTGACTCAATGACAATTCGCTTGCCTATTGTTTAAAGGTTCGGTCCCTAGGTCCCCACAAATGTTACAGACATCCATGAAAAGAAAAGGGTAGACGTTCTTTACTGTAACATCACGAGTATAACGTTTAAACGCAGTTTATAAATAGAAATGCAGACCATCGGAAAATGCCTGGTGTAAAAATAACGATCTACACTCACTGATAAATAAACGGCGAAGCGAGAAAAATCATTTCTATGGTTTGAACCCTGCACCAATGTAGCGGTGATACCATTTTATATTAAAAGACATGCATGAAGGTGTCTGTTTTTATTTTGATATAACAGAAAACTGTGTTTTTTTTTGTATTGTATATAAACTTCTTGCAGAAACATTTGAAGATGTACCTAATAGTTTTAATTCTGTTACAATAAGCACTACATGACCACACCATACTTCTGCGTCTAGTTGTAAAATAAACAATATTAGTATTGTGTAATAAAGTGTGTTTTTGTATTCCCAAATAACATATTTCTTTATGTCCTAATTGGTTTAACCTCATAATAACTTCAACAGTTCACACTTATTCATACTGCAAAATAATGACCTCGCTGGCACTACCTTTAAGAGCTAAAAATCTCGATCCCCTTCATCATTTTGCCTTTTATTATCATTGGTTCTTGCTAGGTTTCTGGTGTAGCTCAATGAAAGACCACGGTGAGAACTTATAATATGGTGGCCAGTGTTCCAGTATTCTAGGCATGTTATAAAAAATAATATAAAATACAAAATGGATGATCCCAAAACAATAGAACGTGACCGCGGAAATCAATAATCCCGTAACACACTACCCTCCAAAATCCATTTATGAAATATCGTATAAAACAGTCCGCGGGCGACTTTATTTATTCCAGCCAGTTCGAAGACAGAAAGAAGATCAAATAGTCTTTGTCCCTCTTTACTTATTCAAACAAAATTACATATGCCTGCTTCTGAATCGCCATTGCCCGAAATTTTACGCGTTGGAGATAGTGTCATGAATATAAATCTGTCGTAAAGGACACCACGGCGAGGCGAGTCGAGTTTACGGCATAGCTCACTTTGCATTCTTTGTACGGTGACCCTTTATGGTCGTTTTATAGACTGAAGTCCTTTTGCATAAAGCCTGTTCTCCGTTGCCATAGCTACGGTATTGAGAGCGCAGGCTCTGTGGCTCGTATTAAATTGTTTTCGTTGCTCTTTTGTTGGAATGCGATTCTTTAGTCTGAAAACAAAACTTTTTTTTTATTATCCCTCAATTTTATTAAGATTAAAATCGCTATGTTTTAGCTTATTCATTAGAATTACAGACCATAGATAAAATAAAAACGATAATATAGATAAAAAAGACACACATATAATTTTTTAAGTTAAATAAATCAAATTTAATTAAAACACGCCATGGAAATAAGAAAATATTACAATAAATCTTTTAAGTAGGTAAATATTTCTGAAAGGCCTAACAGTACCAGTATGAGAAACTTAAAATATTTACTTTTGGAAGGCAAAAAGTGAGTATTTTAACACTGAAGTAGTAAATGCTTAGCGCCTGGCGAGATCGCTGTTAACTATTAATCCCATTTTCTTTTGCTGGAGATAACGAAACTCATTTAAGATATCTCGCGAACGCCTTTCAGCCGTTTTGGGGTGCCTTTGAATTGACTAAGGACTGCCATGGAGTAGATTATGGTTATTAACATCAAAAGCACTTTCTAAAACAAAATATTTTTGGACATAGGTACCTACTTAGAAACTTTTTAACAATCCAGACTTTTAAAAATACCTAACTTGTGTTTATTAGATAAAAATGTAATGAATTGTGGTTACTTTTTTTTAATAGTTAGGTATTTACTTACTTAAATTTTTTTTTTTTGATGATCAGTTCCAAAAAGAGTTGGAAACATGACAAAAAAACTACCTACCTATTAAAGGAAGATTTTGACAGAAATGGTCACATTTTGTAGTTACATTCATTATTTTTTCCACATAACTTAATTTTAAATTCAGATTGTTCTTGTAAACTCCATATTGCTAAGATAAAAGTGAAACGTAGGTATATATTTTATTTCATTAATTTATATCTTTATCTTTAGATAGAATGACGTGATTAGATAGATTTAGGAAGAACACGCGGCTCCTTACATTGCCCTTTTCGTTAAACATTCGTATTTCGTCTAAAGAGACCAAAGGTTTCTCTTTATATCTAATAAAATTTTCTTCAAAGTATTCTTAATTGAAAATTCAAATTTATGCATAAGCTCTGATTGTAGAGGCGCTTGCGACAAGGCCGTTTACGACAGTCTCCGTTGGGTATGCTTTCAGATTACAGGGAATTCAATTAAGGATTATGAAGGATATGGCTATTTTTAGCTATAAACTTAAAAAAATTATCCATGTTATAATAGACCTCTAACGAGGCAAAAATTACAGACAGTTTATTTTAATAAAGCAAATTGAAAATAGGCAGTCTCATGCGTTTTTATCGTTTATGAGTAGCAAGCGAGCATACAGGCCACCAGATGTTAAGTAGTTATTAGTATTAGATAACCAAGGACATCCACCAAACCTCTAGGTGAGAAATCTAAGATCATAATTTCTCAAAAGAGATGCAATTAAAAATTCAGAGACTGGTTCTATTTGAGAGGAGACTTATCTTGCAATGGAACTGTGATGGGTTGATGATGATTTTTATTATGGCATAATACAGGTTCATTAAGTTTCTTAACAGTAGTATTTTCTTTAACAACAAAGTTAACTGTAAGAAGCAAAACTTTCCGCCAGTTAAATAATTATCGATCCTGCAAGTCTCGTAAAGTCTTTAGTCTATAGTAAACTTTCTTTAATAAAGTGTGTAGGATTATAGAGAAAACTTAATTTTGAAACAAAACTCGCTTCGTTGGGAAGAAATTTTAAAGTTACCACAAAAAATATTTTGCTTCTAATATGTTTAACACGCTAATCATTCTAATACTTTAAAGTCACGTACTAAATTCTCTGTGTTAAAATTATTTATTTTATTCTCAAATGACGAAATAAATCCAAATTGAATATCATCATAATATGTTTTATGAATTACATTTTCACTTAAGACTCAAATGATTTTTTAATACATTTAAACCATTTCTTAAGGTTATAAACAACGTTATAAACTTATAAACAAGGTTTTATACCAATATACTTAATATTAACTGCTATTCTCACCATAAAACATGAGACTTAGACAAAAATCTTAGATCAGAAAAGAAGAAAACATAAAAACGATGTGCTAAAATAAATTACGTTACTACAAACAAATCTAAAATCAATATTATGAATAAAGTACATCGTCCTAAAACGCTCTCGACATTGGTGGCGTCACGTAAGATTCACCTGACGTGCCGTCCTATACAGTCGTTTGTGATATGACACCGCACCACAAGATTAACCTTGCTGCACGCAATTGAATCGCATGCACAGCTTTTAATTAAATTTTAGACAGATTTCGTAGTACCTTTACATCATCACGTGGTGTTCACGTCATCATTCATGTTTAAAAACAACGTTTGATCGATTTCAAGTTTATTATATTTTTTGAAAAAAGAGAAACTTATTCTATTCTGTAAATAAATTAACATACAAATAATGTAAACTTTTCCCGCCCCTCTTTCGCTTCTTCCGTTCATCGTGTCCTCATTTGTTACTCAATAACTATAAAAAAAATGTTTCTACGAGTAAAAAGGATTCGTGTATTTGTTTTCTTAGCTTGCTGTACTGTATCCACCTAATTTACTAACTATAAACAGAAACAGCCGTGTCTAGTCTTATCAAACTTCCGTTTCGGAATAAATGTCGTCCGATTATTTATGGCGGAAGAGGGCGAATCGCAAGATTGTCTCCCGATTGTAACACCCCAATTGAAACAGATATTTTACACAAACTGGCTAAAAACATTATTTTGTTCTTTTGCTCTGTTATTGCCTAACGTTTAGCTTTCAATGCCATTGCGCATACATAGATGTGCAGCGCTTAAATATTCGGCATCATGTGGATTCATTGAACTCTATATTACGTTATAAGTAGTCAAAAACTTTACATAATCTATACTCCTATGTTTACAATTGATAAATGTATTTTTAACATTTTTAATACATGTTGTCACTGAATTTCAATATTACCTACTTTACAATTTAGTTAGTGTAGACAAATTGTTTATGTTTTAAGAAACAGTCAATATTATAAGATCTTAGTTTTGCCCTGTTGCGTGTTTAATTTGTGTTTACTATTTAGTCAATCTTCTGTTAAAATTACATGCAATCTTAGCATCTCCAGCCCAAAATTTTGGCTTCTATCTTTGAAAATCAGTACAATAAACTTCTCTAGAAAAATGTATTAAAAACAGTTTCGTTTAAGCAACAGTTAAATAATATTTAACACGTAAATTCTCCAGAGTTTGGCAACGATTTGTTTCATTTTCACCCCATTGCTTCGCTGCTCTTGGATTTCATCGACGATAACATCAATAGCTTTTATAACGTTGTTAGATCAAGTACGAAGCGGATTGGCGAGAAAAGTTGGAGTTATGTTCACTTTATAAAGATACGATGTCGTGCTGTGCAAGCTTTCATAGCTAGCTTTTATGTCTCAAAAGTATTTATATCTAACCCCATTAATGGTTTAATATCATTATTTACTATGTTATATTTTTCACAGGAAGATATATGTTTCACATCTCTCAGGCGTCTTGTCTGCTAAGCCGTCGCTTGTAGCGCCAAATTTATTAATTCGGTTTTATATGAATTTTATATTTATGGATTTCAATAGATAGACATTTTATCCGTTTTTGTTGTAAAATTCATCTTTTTGCGGCAACAGAGGGCCTCCCAAAACTTACATTACCCACATAAGATCCGTATCTTACACCGCCACTGAAGAAAACTACTTAAGTTCTAAAGTAGTTCTCTCAGTTGCAAGATTTGTCCCACACAAGCTTGTAAAAAGAATAATTAGGAATTATGTCAGTATTTGTACCAGATCTATTGCTACTTCTTTTTATAACACTTGGACACCCTCATCAAGCAAATCAGTACAAAATTAATTAAGAACCTGTAGCGGCGGGTTCCGTAAAAGGTATATGTCACAAGGAAGTCTTTTCAACAGATTTTCCCTATCCGCCCTCCTGTCCAAAATTCCACATTAAAATTTTAATTCGATAATTCACGACGTAATCTGTTTAGTCCTTAGCATCGTTAATTTTTTGAACATGTCCGTAGCAGTTAGTTATAAAAGCGAAAATAATTTCATAAAAGCGTTATATCTTTGTCGGGTCACGTAAGAGAGGGCTTCGGAGGAAAATTACATTTTGTTTGGCCACGTCCACGGAGGCGACATGGGACAAGTGAGTTAACGAGAGTTCAGGATTCTTGGTAATTCTTTCATATCTCGCCGATCTCTAGATAGACGAGTTTGCTGAATCTCGCCGTAAATCGGTAAGTAGGTTATTGTTTCACGACGTTTTTCTCACGAGTTGTTGAATAAAACATTTGACTGTAATGCGTCGCTCTGATATAACAAAGGGATTTATTGTTCATCATTTCTACTCTATCGTTAAACGTTTGATATCCTATCTATGTAGGCTTTTTCAATGTCGATCCGTATTTATTTGAAAGGTTAATTTTAATCAATAAAGTATTAAAGGAACACTTTATGCTTATAAAGTTGTATATCTACAAAATAAAAAAATCAATGAAAAATAATCTACTTTTCATCACTTTTGACGTGCCACTTAAAGTGACATTTTACGTACTGCCGAAAAAGACGTTTTACGTAGATAAAGTGTCAATTTTACCTGCAATTATCTTGCTTCGGATTGCGACTTACTTGAAAATGGTTAATGAGGCCCTAATAACATAATATCAGAAATTGTTACTGTAACTCAAATGCAAAATGAAATGCTACGAAAGTTGACAGTTTGCAACCTTTGCTTCATAAATCACCGTATCTATACAAAAGTTTAACCATAAACAAGTTAATGTACATTACCGAGATATCTTTGCAAAGAGTTTTGGGTTAAACGTCATTTGACTTGCTTTTGTACTGTATAAGTCACTATTTAATAAATGTTAGTGTTTAATAAATGTTACGTTGTTACCTAACAGAGAAATCTTACCTGTGATTATAAGTGACAAGTAAAGATGGCTACTCGTAAGGAATGAGATGGTCACCTCAAATATAGTGTTTCCGACATCCGCACGTTTTTTGGTGGCGGTGGTACCTATATAAAAAAAATAACACTTCACACTAACAGCCCCATACTAGGATTCCCTGTGTCGTGGGTGCCATTAACACATGCCAAGACAAATACACAAGCACCCAGACCGGGAACAGAAATCAAAATTCTTCATTTGAATTTCTGCCCCGCCGGGGTCGAACACGGGTCCCTTCTAGCGTAATAACCACTACATCACACGAGTCGTCATATCTTCGGAACTGAATTCTACCACCTATAACTTACGCACCACTTTAACTTACCTACCATCTAACCTGGTAGCTATAGCCACTTTGATGCTCCTCAGAACGTACGTCTTTTTGCCTTTCCTGTGGACATAAAATGTTTTCAACGCAACACTCGCGACACAATTAACATATTGTCATTTGAATACAGGCTTCTTTTCAACAAAACAGAGTGCATTTTTCATGCAAATACAATCACAATCACATTACGAAATAATATAGTGTTGCTGCAACGAAAACAAGTCTGTACTTTTTAACTTAACACAAAGTAAAGAATATCATATTTTTGGCAATAAAGTTTTATTAGTCACGTTCTTTCTTTATAAATCCCGTTTCTCGTTGAAGCAAATTTTTAGTTCAAGTTTTTGTAAAATACTTTTTAAATGAAATATAGTAGGTAGGTATGATAATATATTTTTCAATAATAGAATTTTATAATGCAAAAAAAAAATATTATATACTAATATACAAGTAATATAGGTTCGATTATTATATTGTAGTAGAAATAATAGTGTATTGTTAGTTCATTTGAAAATCGACGTAATAAATTAATTTTGTTCTGAAATCACACATTCGATTAATTTGATGACTAACTGACGTCACTTTTGACAATGAAGAATAGCAATTTCCTCCTTACGACCTTAATAGCGTGCCACTGTTTTAGTGAAAGTTTTAAAGAAAACAAACCATGGTGCCTATGCTTATTGAATTTAACACCTGGCAGATTATATACGTTTGAATTATTCAGCCCTTCGCACCTCTACCTGCACGAGCAATGTAACCCGTTCTCACACTTACATCTCCCCATAAAGCGGTTCGCCCGAGGCAGAGAAGGTTCGTCAGCATTCACCATTCTTTTACAACAGCCGCGTTTGCGTGTTGGCTTACGTAGCAGTATAATATATTAAAGATACGAAAAGGGACGTTTTTAATATTTATTAAAGCAGTCTTCAGATCCCTGGATGATTGTATGTGACTGGATGAAAGTTATCGTAAATAAGAGTTTAATACTGGGACAGTCTGACTGAAGACTCCTTGTTCATACATTATATTCCGTCATTCGATTTCATTTACGAGTATTGGGTAACCCAGCCGGTTAGTTTTAATAAATTATGAATTTAAGATTTCTGCAATTCGTCTGGGTGTGTCTGTAATGTATTTCTGTCTGTCCATTGTGTAAACAACATAATCATAGTGTAAGGCTGTGAGTGTAAAGCGTTATGAAGCTTTATATCTACAGGAAGCCGACATTCACAGTAACCTAACCCTTTCTTGTTCGTTTGCTTCTACCGATGGAGTGACGCTTGAGGCGCAAAACTCGACAGAGCGTTTGTATTGTAAACGTATTGTAAACGCTTCACGACATAACGGGTTTGCGGGACTTACTCCAGGTTTAAAGTGGGTCGGATGGCGAATAATCACATATAAATAACAGTCATATATCTGTTTTATTGTTTTAGTCGGAAACGTTTTTTAAACATAAGAAAAACATTTGTTAAGATTACTTAATATTTAATGTGAAGCGTGAAATATATCTTTAATTTTGTTTCAAATAAAGCATATCATGTTGATTTTGTATACTGAGGATACGTTACGAGGTAGGCATATTGTTTGAAAACACCGCAGTAGGTAAACCGTCCTAACGCGACTTGTTCGGAAGAGGGGAAAAGTAATATCCTATAATGCCTTGTTTTAATTTCAAACCGTAAATAATAATTTGGTCAATTTCCCTATACAATTTTGGTTGCGTGCTCAAAAGTTTTTATTGGAATTTTATTGTTATTTAGGCGTGTTTGTTCCTTGTTTCAGATTAGATCGGCGCGGCGGTTTAAAAGGAGCCGGGCGCTAATGTGAGTTTCAGAATTTTGTTTATTTATTGAATGTAGCGTAATTGAATTTCTCTCATTCTCGCCCACACATAAAGCATGACCAGAAAATTTACGAGTGCATCAACATGTTACAATAAACTTTCGGGTCAAGTCCATCAACTCTGACGTAATGACACAATCCCCCGGCAGATAGGTTCGCCTAATGCGAAACGAAACTAGTGGATGGTAGAAGTTTTTAGAGGGAAATTCGAGTCAACGGGAAGGTAGCCCTAAACTATGGACGTTAAGAAACTTTTATGAGGGGACCGACCATTTAACCACGAGTCAAGAGCTAATCCTACTAGCCGGCCAGCGTACAACAACGCACCTGAGGCCGAGTTTTTTATTTCTCTTTCCCATTTCCACCTAATTTTAGCCACCGCAGAGGCAGGTAAGGTGGGCTGAACTTTGTCGGGCGTCATAAATTTATTTAACGGCGCGAAGGCAATAAGAGGCGGAGTGTAAAAAGAAAAATACGATACCAACGTGCCTAGCCGTTATTGCAATTAAACAGAGGAAGTAAATCTTTCAATACGAGCGGCAAGCGTTCGCTTCCCGTTTCCCGCCTTAATTTATCGCTTTGTTTTAGTCACTGGCGCATCACATTGACGGATAGCAATGTGTTTGATTAAAAAAGGATGCTTAGTCTTTGTACCACCTTGAGAGAAAAAACGATCAGTAAAAGGGCAAGGGAACAAAAAGACGGTAGCGTCATCGGAACGCTTATCGTTTGTGTTTTGGCCAGTAGGTACATTACTTTTACAGTATCGAATTCTAAAATAATGTTTTTTTATCAAAAGTCTATAAACTTAAGCAAAGATTCGCCCTGAACCCAATTTTAATTTTTTAATCCAAACTCAAATTATCTTTTTATTCTTCTGGACAGACTGTACAGAGTAAGTATCCAAAATAAGTAACAAAGGCGGACTTAATGCTCAAACCCTTCTCTGCTAGTCAACCTTGAGGCAGTAGGTAGAATATCAATGGAGGTGGTACCAATAATAATGTACATAAACATTTACTAATCTTTGTTAAAATACAGTAATTATAAAACGAGTAATTCGGCTCTCTCAAGCATTTTATTATTTAAACCGCTTAAAAAATTTCAAAATTACTTAGATGGAACTCAAACCCTAGTCTCAACTATTTTGAAGTAGTCACTCAGTAGGAGCGTAACTTAAAAATCATTTGCGCTATTTGGAAAGAGACGAGTACAAAGGCGTTAAAAATTACCAGTTTTTCAAACTATGTGATTACGGTGTTCTCGAAAGCTCAAGTTAAGTCGCGCAATTTTTGTGGAGGCTCAGAAATTAGGAGCTGAAGCGTAATAAGGCATTTGTTGCATCGCCTAAGAGGAACGTGAAAAATTTAAAGACTGATGAGTTATTAGAACAATAAACTTGATTTGTTTTGGTTGCTTTTATCTTACTTTTAATTCATCGTTTTATCTGAAAGAACTGTTTACGCCAGCTTTAAGAGATTATAAAAATCTAGAGCATTTTCAATAACGTAGAGAAAAATATGACTTCTTATACCTACCGCTTCACCACAGTCGTAGATTTTATTGGTTAATTAGTTTCAGAAGTGGTACAAAATAATTGTCTATAACTATCTATTTAGGCTCATTTGTTTAGGTAAAAAATAGCATCCGTTGTTCGACTTACCCGCTGATGATCAGACAAATAGGCAAAATTTTAATTGTTTGCAAGCAGTAATTTAATTTATTCCATAATTCAGTAAATGAGCTAGCTGTCTGTATAATTAAAGTGTTTAAATAATTCGCAATGGGTTATTTTGATAGGTAATGAAAATGAAATGAAATATAATATAATACATATTGGGTTTTCCATTTTGTTATCAGTGTTGACACAACATACAATGCAAGTATTATATGATTGCACAATCCTTTTAATTACTCAAATAAAATACACACACTATTTTCGTTCTTTTTTTACACAATCTTCCTTATTTGAATCTGACCATGCTTGTGGAAGACCTAAGGTTTTACGAAGGGGGTAAAGCCTCGGGTACTAAAAACTCCGGTTACAGACCCTTAGTAAACTTTTCTGACCTATCTAACTAAAACAATCTATTATACATTATATGCACGTAAGTAATGTTTCATCATATTATTATTTCTTTTTCTACATGTATACTATAACCTTTTTCATTAAAACTGTGAATTATATTTCCTTTCTTCTACGTATTCTATACAGCAAAACATCACGTTATGAAAATGCTCTCTAAATAATTATATTATGCGCCACTCGGCTTTTCTTAAGAACTAAAAGGGGTTTCTTAATATTTCTTTTCACGAACCTCAAATGGAATGCAGAATGTGAGTAGGTATTTTTAACATCTTTTTTTAAAACCCTTGGTCTTAAGAATAAACGAAGAGCTTAAGTAAGTAAATCGCGCATTTTCTGCGGTGAAGGGAAAATGAAAGGACGAGTGTTAAATTCAAATTGCTTAATGGTTCGCGAGCAAGCATTTCATTTTCCATTCGAATTGTTGCGTTATTTAGTGCCGTGTGCGCGTAAACGGTGCGAGCCCTGCCATTTATTTGGGAATGATGAGAAATTTTAAGAAAATTATGCAAAACATGTCTCGGGTGGTACCATTTTACTTTTATCTTATGTAAGTAGCGAACGAGTATGCCGGCAATCTAGTGATATGTGGTCACTAAAAAATCCATCAACTAATGTTTAACTAATGGACACCTATTGTCCAACATCCCAGTCAAGAAGGCTTTGAGATGTTAGTTCTGTTTACTTCTTTCGTCATTGCAAGGAGGAGAGATTTATTCCGGTCTGATCCCCAAAACTGATTCACTGCCATCAGAGGGCCTAGCTAAGATGCCATACGCTTTGACAGTTGTTTTACCGATTGCTTTAAATTGTTTGCGTGACTATCTAATCTTACGCATATAAAACGTCATATGATATAACTAATAATTTAAAAACATGATGTACATAAGTTAAATTATAGTATAGAACTTAAACAAAGTTATAAAGAAGTTACGGTTCACTGGATTAAACTTACATGTAAAATGTTTTATGCCTACAAATAACCTGTTAGGCTTAAGAGTAGGTATACTTTGTTTCTGGACAGTATTAAAACAGATACGTGTCTACAAAATAAAAATAAAATAATAATAAAAAATAAACACTATACAAAAGTTACAGTAAGAAGTCGAAAAATCACAGCAAAATGTATGCCGAATTTCCTTTAAGGGTACAACAAGGATTTACCCTTTCGCGTCGCAACAACAATTGCTTTTAGAAAACAAAAGATATAAGCCCGAACAAGGGATCCTTGTATAATGTAATACCGTAAAACTGTTCTAGCAAAGTAGGTTGAAACTAAAAGTAGTATTTAATATTAATGAAACGAGTTTTCAGCACTTTCTACCAGTTGTAAGGGGACAACATATTTGATTAGTTCTACGTAGTTCAAAGTTTCGATCATTACTTGCCATTAGAGGGCGTATAAACCTATTTCAATTAACTGAGTATGCGCGACAAAATTACGAACAAAACAAAAAGTATTCAAATATTCATTGTGTATGGTATCGATTTCATGCGAGCCGTTCGTCATGAATACACGAATACACCCCAATGAAAGATGCTATCGGATACCGCACTAGGGTTGGCAATGAATTGAGTTACGTTAATGTTTAATGGATTTTCTTAAATTACCATTGCAATATCTAAACAAAGTATACAAAAGACAGACTTTGCTATAATATTGGGTTAGCATTAAATCTTTTTTAAAATTTTTAGGCTAACATTTTTAAGTAAGGCCCCTTCGCATAGCTGCCAAAAAAATTATTATTGCTCAGCAGTGGGACAAGAGGATAGTGATGACAACAATTACAAAGGGATAATGGAACGGACCACTTTAAATGGATTAATCGGCGTGGTAGTCCCTACATCACACGAGTCGTAATTTATATCAATTTATCGAAAAATTTTTCAAGTGAAGTCAAGATTTTTTTAACTTGTTAAAACCTACACAAAACGTATTCTTTAAATCTAAATATTATATTATTTTTGCATTAGCAGCCCTGACCGCTCCCATATTATTATGGGTGTTGATAGTGAAATACAAACGTATATCCGTTACTTAAGAACAAACAATATCTCGAACTATAGTACATTTAACTGTTTACACGATTTCCTATCTACATTATTGCGTCGAAGCAATAAATGATACCCTTGTCATGTGCATTCTCATATTATTATTATAGTAATTTAAGGTTATCTTGAAAACAGTTATTATTGCTCATCGTGGGAAGGCGCATTGTCACACTAGATCCAAATTTGAACAATAATTTCTATTTAACTTAACTTTAATAATTGACTAATAGTTATCCGAACTAAATATTGTTTCTCTATATTACTTTCTATAATCTACTATATTATACGAGTACTTTACATAGAGTATATATAGACTGCAATAAAGTATATAATTAAATATTTAATAGTAATTACCTGTTCGAAAAAGTCTTTGTTTAGTATCCACCATTTTCAGAAATTGCGAAAACCATCACAAACAAAAGTTCTTTCTGGCTCAAATTAACTACGGGTCATTTGCTACCCTCCAAAGATTTATCTGAAAACCTTGTAACACAACGTCATTTACAGTTTCATAGTATTGTTAATTTCGTTTTTATTTTCTCACAAAATACAATATAGTTTAATGGATGAATTAACACTACAATAGTAATGAAAGTGGATTATAGAAATTTTTCCTTTAATATCAACTCTTTATATAATTAAAACTATAACGTTTTATACTCTGGTTAAGAAATATCCTGCCAACTAATTAGCAACTTTTAATAACGCTTTTATGGTACAAAATTTAAAACAAAAGCTTTAAAAACTCTAAAAGGTGAGTTATTAAAGTGCTTTACTGAATGGTAGGTATTTTTAAAATGCTTTTTCGAAGCATAATGGTCTTTTGCTTGAATTTAGACAGTCTGAAAGAGATGAACATAAATAACCTATATTTTAGCTTTTATGCTTATTTGCACTTTGAGAGTCTCTGGAGCCCGGCGCCATTATCGTAAACATCTTTACATAAAACATCACTTTTGGGTTACTATAACTGTCTGAAAGTTTGAAAACCATAAACCAGAAAGAGAATTGCGTGCCGATTTAGGTGTATTTGACTTGATGTTTACATAAAAAATAACTTTCTAAATAACTTCTCACACTCATAGAACCACACACAAAGACCAATGCCGAACCAGGAGCGGAATTCTAAATTAATCATTAACACTTTATTTAGATTATAAATTTATTAAAGAATTTCATGTTCTGCATTAGTGTTCTCTATATAACTATCTGTTTTTTATCTACCTATTTTAATTTTTAATTTGACAGTTATAATTTCGTTGAAAGCGATGAGTTCTGTAAATAAGAAAGGAATAAAATAAGAACGCATCTAACTACATAGAATCTTAGAAACACCTTAGTACAGATTTGTTTTTTATTTACAATTTTTCAATCAATCAATGATTTATTAACCGTTATTCTAAAAACGCCCATTAATAAATGCAACCTTAATCGATACGCAAACTTAATCACTAGGTACTCTGTGCAATGAAATGACAATTTTCTGGGCACATACGGGGACATATGCAAATCCGTATCAGGATGTGGGGATGTTTATCCAACTGATTCAATAACCCTCTCATCGCCGATCGAATCAGTGCGGGCTGCGTGCGGAATGTCAATGCTCTACCACACATTAGTGCAATAGGCAGATGGTAATGAGAAGTTATAATTAAGCAGACGTATGTAGTAACTACAAATGACATTTCTTTTTATATCTTGACAGATTCATAAAATTCATACAAATGTAACTCATAAGGGATGTAATTCGAAAAATCTACGATCTTTATTTTTTTATAACGATTTTTATATTTATATAAACTTTATTCCGTACTATTTATCTATCTATCTATCTGTATATATAAAAATCAATTGCTGTTCGTTAGTCTCGCTAAAACTCGAGAACGGCTGGACCGATTTGGCTAATTTTGGTTTTGAATTATTTTTGGAAGTCCAGGGAAGGTTTAAAAGGTGAGTAAGTCAGCTAGTATAATTATATAATATTTATTTAGTGCTCCTTCATACTATTTAAGTTTCTGTATAATATACCTACTATATTATATTTCATAGTAGGTCAACTAGTATAGCCTCTGCATTGTCTGTCATTCAGTAGGTATTACCTTTTTATTAAGTAGATAGAAAAACATGACGAAAATATTCAAATCAGTCTCGAAACCCTAGTGTGGGGATGTTTATTCAACTGATTAAATAACGGGGCTACGTGCGGAATGTCAATTCTCTGCCACACATTAGTGCAATAGGCAGATGGTACCTAATGAGTGTCGCTGTTAGTTCTATCAGGATGATTGTAAGTTGTCTTGAAACTTTCAATATAATTATACCTACTACTCATAATAATATCATATTTGATTATTTGCCCAAAAATATTCTCCTTTATGATACTTTAAATCATCAATCAGTAACTACTGGGTAGGTATGTGAGAAATAATTATTACCCTAAAATCTTTGGTAAAGTTATGTATCAATTATAACTTTCTTTCATAAGTTAATTGCCCTCAAAACCCCATGACATCAGTAGTCAACAATATTAATGTGTTCAGTTTACTGATTTTAACCGCAACGCATTAACATTTCATAATCTTTCCATTAAGCGAGGCATCATAAACTCCGAAATACGCGTAGCATGTATCATTTCTAGCGCTCAGTACCTCCGTGTTCGCGAGTCGCTACATCAAAACTGATAAGAGAAGGGTGAATGTATGGCGTCCAGGTACTAGGGGTTGCAAGGGGGAAGGGTGTAGCGGGTTCGGTTCTGGAATACCAACGTGATTAATGGATAGCGAGCGGTGCGATAATGATAATGACCCTCTGTCTGCGACTGCATCATCACAGTCAGTGTGCAATCTAACGGTCCACTTTTGCATAGTTGCTTACGAATGCCTTAACGAGACCGAGGGCGTATAGAATTTCTGATTTAGAGGTCTCTTATTAGTGCGGTAATTGGGGCGTGTCGATGGCGACGTTGGTATTATATTATTTGGAGGTTATTAGGGAAAGGAATTCTTTACATTCTCGTACAAGTAGGCATGTACTCGTAAATCGCAATAATTCGCAACTACTGGTCCTATTTATGTCCATCAAATTAATATTTCTTTGTATGACTCTTGCGACTATGTAATTTTCGGTCTCTGTATAGATTTACAGACAAAAGTTCCCGTGTATTTCTGACAAAGAAAGCAATACATTTTTTGAAGGATAGAAAAGCTCACACCTTGGCGTTATCGGTAATTGTAAAGATAATATATCATTAGTACAATGCACATAGTGATTGATCTCTGTTTTCTCTTTAATACATTTTAAAGATAAATATATAGGTATATGTCTCTATGTAGCTCAAATATGTAGCTATATTTTTTAATCATTAACTTTATTTACTTCTTTAATCAATGTTTAAAATTTACCTCAACTAATTATTATCAATCAATGATTTATTGAAATTATTACCTATTTCCTCTAGCATCAAGATATTGTTCGTAGATAATTAATATGAAGCTAATAATTACAAACTACGAGTACGTTCAAAGTTAAATTAATATCCTTATCCTTTCTCATGTAAGTTAAACTTATTATAAGTATGTTGTATTAAGTATAATGAATTGTTCATTGAATACTGTCATTTTCATAACCTTCCAAAGCGTTAAAGTAGGAACAATAAGTCAACGGTAAGTGCGATAATATAATAGTGTCTGTATACGGTGAGATATTATGATAAAAAAAATATATTTCATTAATAAAACGGTATATTATGTAATGAACGGTAGTTGAATTTGTACA
>DWQK01000209.1:0-24287 GCA_018231225.1 Noctuana stator
CTTGTTGCAAAGTATTTTGTTCCTTGTTTAGGAAGTCATTAAATTAAGTTATTTATGAATAGTTGAAACGTAAGCCTAAAGTGGGATAACTTTTATATAATTAAATAAATTTTGTAATTACGTACGTATAGTATTAGTATTATTATGGTACCTAGTATTATATGATAAACATTAAAGAACTTTTTGTCGCCTAGTTTCAGTTAAGTTGACAGAATTTTTTGTTTTTCAATACATTTTTTTCATTATATTCACATAGCTTTTGTTTAGGAACCGAGTAAAGTAAAACAAACACAAAATGTTAAGTAAAGCTTTCCTGGTTTTTTATTAATATAGTTACGTACTTAAATACGCACTCAAGATATTTCTCAAGCTAAGTGTAACTTATTAATGCAATCCGTCCTTTACGCTTAAAGCATCTCTGAGTTGTTTTAAGGCTTTACAAGTTCGAATAAAGTCAAAAGCACTTATACACAGCCTACTAACATAACAAGAACAGCATAGTTGAAGTATTTGAGGTCAACACAAACGAGAATCGACGCAAAGACAATGTCGAACGAGGAAGATTCTTCGAATCTTAGACGTCGGCTACGGGAAAGCCAATAACCGCATTACTCCGCTAACACTTTGCTTCGTTAGCGCAAAATCTCTAAACCTCTCGACCTTTCGATGTATCTAGCAGAAAACTGATGAACAGGTTACCCATATACACATTTTCTTTAAAATATCGACATATGGGTGACTGGGGCGAATTTTTTAAAAGGTTTGCTTGAAGATTAATTTCGTATTTTATTATTATAAGTGTGAAAGTTTGAAATTGTTTTATTAAGTTTCTCTGAAACTATTTAACGGACTTTAATTTTATTTTAACTTAGGGATCAGTGTAGGTTTCATCAAAATCGCTTCATTACTTTTCAAGATATAGACTAGATAAAATATATTATGTATGTAGGTATGACAGCCTTACTAACTGATACGTGCTACGAGTACGTGTGATGTCAAACGGAAAAAAAATAGATCGACTTAAATGATTCAATGTAACAATATTTAACTAATAAACCGAGTGTTATAATTTTTTAAGGCGGTGCCAGCACTTTTATATTTGAATTTTCTTAAGCATAAGTTAGATAAGGTACCTACTTCATTATTTTGAATCTATATACTAATATATAAAGCTGAAGAGTTTGTTCGTTTGTTTGAACGCGCTAATCTCTGAAACTACAAGTCGGGTTTGAAAAATTCTTTTTGTGTATGATAGGTACATTCATGAGGAAGGTATAAAGCATTATACAATTCTTAACGCGGGTGAAACCGCAGGGCACAGCTAGCTAAATATAAACTTAAATTTTTTAAGTTAACTTAAATTTTTTTATTAGCGTTTAACGAATATTAGAAGGGCTTTTCGGGGTAGACGCACTGGAACCGTGACTAGAATTAAATAATTAAACTATCATTTCTCACTAATAACGAAAGCTGCAATGTAATTCGCACCTTACCTACTTTAATAAAGGCTTTAGTAAAGGAAAGCTCTAGAACCGTGTATTATCGGCCATTATCGAGTATGTACAAACCATTTGCATTGACAATGGTCATGTTAATAGTTGTGTGGCCTATACTAATCCCTAAGCTAACTGTTAGCTTTAGCACCTTATTTAGGCTTTGTGGCAGCCCTAGTGATTTCCAGGTATTCGGGCTGTATTGGTAATTCTAGTGTTACCTTTCTCTAAACTTTGTTTAATACGCTTGAAGGCGATAAATTATTTTAAAAATCTATGGTATTTATCTCTATGGTATTTTCTTAATACAAAAGCGCTGAAACACGAAACTAAAGGTAGAGACTAGAGAAGAGAGAAAGAGAGAGTAAATAGAGATGCCTACATCATACTAAGAACACACCCTCCAAGTTTCAGGTGTCTACAATCAGCGGTTTGCGCTGTGCGTTAATCCGTCAGTCAGTCATGCAGGACAAAGCATTTTAGATTTACATCTAAATTATTAATGATTCTGCCTCTAATCACTAGCACTTAGTTGGAACAATTTCCTACAATTTTCAGACCACAACGTCAGTCGCTAGAGGACTGTCAACAAAAGAGGACCATCATTAGTGGTTGTTAGCCTGTGTTGACGGTCATTTGCATCTGGAATTCTAGTTCTAACGATCTTGCAGTCTACTCGTAACTCACCTGGTTATGTAAGTAGAGCTTATAATTTACAACTGAGCTGTTTGTGGATTAAATTGTGTAATAAATGCTTAAACGGTGCAATAGTATCCGGTAAGATTTGCTTAGCGGTATCAATTGAATTACGTAAAGTCATAAAGTGCTCGAAGTACTATAAATGAGGAAGAAAAACGATACATAATTATATACTTCCCCAATTAAATATTACCAAATTTTACTTACATGTTACTTATACTTTTAATGTTTGTTATCAAACCACAGGGACAGCCATAACATATGTACATAGAGTAACAAAAGTTGGTGATCTTGACATGCTTTTCACAAACACTGATGATGATGATGAGATAAATGACGTTAAATAAATTAATATTTCCTGAAAATCAAGAATAAGCTTCAACTAAATCTAAAATTTAATGAAATTCAAACATTTAACTCTAGTTTTTGAGCTCATACATTAACTATTGTTTGATAATAATATTATAGATATGAAATAAGAGGTACTATACTATAGTAAAGGAGTTTTTACTACTAAAAAAATAGTCTTAATCTCAAAAACAAAACCCTTCGTAGCAAAGGCACGGCCTAAAATATGTAGAGGTTTGTTCAAAGCATCGGTACAACGATTTTTTTTTCAGTTCTTATGAAAACGCTTACTCCTTGTGGCTTTTAAGGTAGGATAGAATTGTTGTTGTTGCTGATAATTATGTAGCGACCGAGACAGGTGACACATTTAGTTAAAGTTCCAGCCTATATTTTAGATAATACTAGCTGACCCCGCGAACTTCGTACCGCATATAACATAAAAACTAAGGGGTGGACCACCCTTAACATTTAGGGGGATGAAAAATAAATCTTGGCCGATTCTCAGGCCTAACAAATATGCACACAAAATTTTATGAGAATCGGTCGAGCCGTTTCGGAGGAGTTCAATCACGCACACCGTGACACGAGAATTTTATATATAAGATATTATGTATAATGTGTATCAGATCAAAGCTTCATTACACAGTTAATCTTTAATCGTGTGAATAATAAAAAGTGTATCAAAGCAAACATTCGACGCTATGAGTCTAAAAAAACTCACAAATCCCTGAAAAGTAAAGATAAGCCGAGCTTCTTAGAAATCCATTCTATACTTTATCTACACAATGTACCAATACCAAAAGTAAGCCAGAGTTCCGCCGCCATATTTCATGAGGATCCGACAGGAAATAAAATTATCGCGGATTCTGAACAATCTCTTGACAGAAAATATTTCAGTAAAAATGGGACCACTTTCTAATACACTTCAGCAAGAACTATTGACGTCGTAAATGTATGCCTCTAGGACTGTAGGTTCCGTAGTGTTACTGTGGGCAGTTTATAAGCTCTATATAGATTTCGCACATCCCTCCTGCGTTCAAAATAGCCCTCTCTCGCTCCCTCGTCTGAATGAGTAGGCACCCCTGCCAGTGCGTTTTGATCCGTTCCGTCGACGAGACGACGTCCCTTGCGTTCAAAATCTGTTCCATAGATCGCGATTTGAATTTAAAATTTTGAACGCAGAACGATTAAAATTAAAACGTTGTTTTTATTTTTTCTTTATTATGGACAAGGATTAATGTGACAAGTTTGTTGAGTGCCAGTGCTTGTGGATACAGTTGATGCGTTGAGAATTTTATTTTTTTATTCGTAGTGCGAAGATTTTTGTGTTCAGTGATAGTTTTTAAAGTACGCGCTATGGTTTGATTGTTGAAAAGGTCAGTTATTTTTAATTTTATAGGAATTATATACTTCAAGCAGTTTTAGGTCTCGGTTTATATCATACTTTTCGGTTACATAAGTATTTAGGCGAAGAATCTTTGGCCTTTTAATTATTATGAGTCTAATTTTATTAATGTTAAAAAACGTTAAGACGGAACATAGTTTCCGGAATTGTACCATAGTTTTAAAGAGAGTTTTATGTGACCATAATTTTTTATTTTCATAATTACTTAATTGAATTAAAAATATTTTTCCTATAAAGTAGATAATATATAAAAATAATTTAATTATTAATACATTTTACTTGTTTTAACCATTGTTTAAAGGGTTTTTTTAGTATTTTCAGCTTAACTTGCCTACATTAATTAATTAAAAAAATTGGGAAACCCCATTTTATTATGAATTCTATATTAAAATAAATTACCTACCCATTACACAAATATGAGAAGACTCTAAGACAATAAGCAACCGTGACTGTTGTGTTTTGTGGATCTTTCTACTACTTAATAGTCTTATTCCAGTCTTATTCCACTGTAGTTAATTAACTACTGATATTATCTGAGGAAGGGTCGTCCGCAATCCGACCTAACTCTATTAATACGTATTGTAGTGTAGTTCTGTGTTGACTTCTTGTCATTATTTTTTTACTGCTAATATTCAGTGTAGGCATTATAATAACTTCTATACAAATATTTTTTCAAACATGTACTAAATCGGAAATATTAAAATGTCGTGTGACTAGAATATAGTAAGTTTCACATGAACGGTTGATTTGATGATCACAATAAAATATAAATTATGAAATTATATTAAAATCCGAAGAAAAAAATTAATAATAGTGAAAATAAAAACAACAAAATTAACAGAACAATTAATTTTACTGTAAAAAATTAGTGGGATTCTTTGAATTATATTATTACTAGCAATATTTTTACTAATATTTGATGGCAATGACCCTATAATGCCTAAACCATTATTTTGAATTCAGATTTTTTTAGAACAGTTAAAAACAGCCATTTTACCACATTTGCTAACACACTCTGCCATACATATTTCATGACGTTTCTATTTAATTATAAATGAAGGCTTAAGTCTTAAAATTGTCTCTTTATAACATGGATCCTAAATTGTAGCGCTAACCCTACGTACCCTTATTACCTAAGGCTTTGTAATATGAAAGGAAACCTAAATAAAACGACGGACTGAATACAAATATTTTATTTTCAACCCCGGTGGGAATTTCATATGAACCGAATTACAAAGACTTAGCGGTTGTGTATTTTGTAAGCCTATTTGAGGATACTAATGGTTAGATTTGTTGGACTTTCAGCGTTCCTTTATTTTGGGTGTCGGTTCGAACTCAATATGTATATTATAAATTACTTCAAGTTACGTGAGTATTATAAATAAATAACGCATCACACTCACAGCCCCACGCTAGGATCCCCCGTGCCGTGGGTACCATGGACACATATAAAGACAAATACACAAACACCCAGACCGGTAACAGAAATCTAAATTCATCATTTAAATTTCTGTCCCGCCGGGGATAGAACCCGGGATCCATCGAATGGTGGACTGGCGTAGTAACCACTACACCACACGGGTATTGGAATTTAAATGTTCTTTTAAATTTAAACTTTCTTCCAAATCCGCCGTCAAGCAAGCCAGTTTTAACTTTTTTAAAACAAACTTAATAATTATTATTATTATTATTAACATAATTATTCAAACTACTAAAGCAGTTTAATGGAGTTTATAAATTAATAGCTGGTAGTCTGGATTGTTAGCGATCTCACAACCAGACACTGTCAATACTCGGATGGGTGATCGCTGGCAAAGAACAATAACGGGTATAAATCAATTCAATATTTAAAGCTAGATATTTCATTATGGAATATATTCCGAGCACATTATTATTTAGCAGGATCTGCCAATGGAATATTGCAATGACGTCACATTTCGGACGTCCCACTACTGAGGCTAGTAGACTCCAAAACATTCCAGCAACAAATTCGTGAACAAAGGACTTCTCAAATACCAAAACGGCAAGAGAAGACACTAATAAAAGCTAGTGGCAAATAAAAATAAATCTTACTGAGAAAGGGCCTTACTTAGCGAAAAGGGGGCCTTATCGTAATTCCTGAAAACAAATAATTTATTCCCGCGGCCCGGTGGGAAATTTCTGGATGGTGATTTGTATGCGCCTTTATTTACGGTGACAATAAGATTATTTGAATAAGGAATCCAATCCGTGATAAAGTTCGTTTATCTATTATGAAAATAAACGAACGTTGTTTAATTTATATGTTTAAAATAAACGTTAAGGATATTTGAAAAAGGAATCTAATTTTAATTCGTAATACATATAAAGAAATTTTATTAATTTATTTGCTATTGCTATTAAGTTATGTATTACAAATTCTGCTATTAATTAATTCATGATAAAATACTTTCTGTAATATCAATACAAAATGAATAAATGTCGTATTTCAACCAATAAGCGATTGGACCTCTAGGGATATTAATAATGCCTCGCCGGAAAGGTTCAATACAGTCTTGTCATTGAATAATTACATTAAAATTATAATTACATTGGTTTTGGTATCGTGTCGAGGCCAGTGTCCTGTCGTGTCGTTCAATGATAATATATTTTGCTTTTATAGGATTTAATGGAGAATTAAATCAACGTTTTTTCCTATTAATACCTACTTATAGCGACCCCGGTTAATCCCAATAGCTCACCAAGATTTACACTAATTATTTTATAGCCGTATGACTTCTGGTAGACAGAGAAATGATATTTTTACTGAACAACATGGATAAAAAAAGCTTCAAAGCATTTTTCAACCTTTAGAACCTTTCGCTACAACCTTTCGACTCTTCAGTTAGACTCGGGGTTTCAATAAAAAATCAGGTATCGCTAAAATCTAGACAGGATTGGAAAGTCCAAATATTGCATCACAGAATTTTTGTATCACAACTTTTCATCTTGTGACCTGAGCTTGTTTAAATTGACTTAGATGACCTAGCCTAGGGTTAACGTTCAAAAAATTTATAAGAAAGATAATATTATGTTCTAAAATTTACGATGTACTCGTATCAATATTAATATTATAAAGAGAAAATATTTGATTGTTTGGTTGTTTGGAGAAAGGTTATAGGCTATCAAGCATTACGCTGCTATTCTTAACACGGGTGAAACCGCGTGGCATATATAGTATAATATATTGCGCGTACAGCTCCGTTGTTAATGGGGATCGCAAGCGATCTCATAGAATAAGAAACTCTGGGCGCGGTCAGTAGGTACTCGGATAGATGACCATTAGTGGCAATTTAAATTACAAGCAAGCGTCCATGCTTCGAAGTGCACGTTAGGCCGTTGGTCTTGGTTGTTACCAGACAGACAGAGAACAGTAGGCGTATCACGAATATTTACAAATCCGTCGAGTAGTAACAGTTAAATTTTGTATGGGATTTTAAACAGCGCTGCGTATCGGGCGTATCGGGTACTAAAAATCGTATGGATAAAGTGACATTAGGTACGTAACTCGATAACTTAACTTTTATTATTCGTGATAGGGCTACTAGTCTATGTTTGTCGAGACGAGTTGAAAATCGAGAACCGACGAATTGACGAGACTACGTAGCACATTCTAAGTAGTCTGTGGAGTGGACGAGACGAACGAGAAGCGACAAGCGAGAACGAGATACAAAATTCCTCATAGATGCGTGTGTTGTGCATAAATGTATGTTGAAGTAAAATTTCTGAAATTTAAGCGTGATTATAGCTTTTAATTTAAATTTGTTATCTTCGTACAACAACAATTAATTGTTGACTACGAATTGTCCATTTCTAATACCACAAATAATTACACAGGTACATTCAAGCAAAGATCTGCGTCTAGCTAGTGCAAATATGGCCGTCCTGTAATGAATCAGTGGTCAGTGTTATAGTTATTTCATGTCAGTATGCAGAATTTCAAAATGGAACTTCGTGTGGGTAATAAATATCGGTTGGGACGTAAGATTGGCTCAGGATCCTTTGGAGATATTTACTTGGGTGAGTACAGATGGCGATTGTTGTAAACAAAGAGATGGTTACTATTCTAGGCCAGCTGCGTTTTTTTGTGTTTCGAAATAGTTTTATACCAATGTATAATTACCCTTTGATCTATAAACACTTTTATTTCCAACATTTACAGTTATAATAAGCAACGAGAGAAAAAAATTGCGTTAGGTATAAAGTTGCCTTATAATTTATCCAGCCAATTACATGTGGTTGGTTCTTGTCTAGTTCTTATCAAATTTACGGAATCAAACATTTATTTACTTAATTGCATTCTTCAATTTATTATTATTTAATGAACAAAGTGTAGAACATACTCAAAGTGCTAACCATGACTGCAAGGACATTTTAACATAACTATGTAGTAATCATCTTGTGGTTAAAATAGTATTTCAAATGTATATAAATTGGTCAATGGTGTAAACTTAAATTTCAATGAAAACTGTAACACAGATATGTTTATTTAGTAAAATTATATGATAAAATGCAAACTTATCTAATGACCCCTGTAGGAATTTTCCATAGACCTTTTTTTTAAAAAGAAACTGTAAGTTTCAACTTACAACTTATAATGAAATATACTAAAAGCACATTGTGTCATTAAAATTCATTTTTAATGGTCTTTAAATATAAATAAAATTTTAGATAAGTAGGTACCTATATAAGCAATGTTGTTTAACTGTGATTGTGTTTGTGTTTAGAATAACTACATATTGTAGAATGTGAAATATTTTTATAACAACTATACAAATAATGTATATCTTCAAGAAATTAAGTTTAATATAAATTAAGATTAATATCTATTAATCTATTAGCTTTGATCCACTTAAATAATAAAAGAAGAAGAAGGGACAACAATAATTCCAGCTTTGAAAAGGACAAATAACAAAAAATTGATTAAATAGAATTCCATTTCTGTGAGTCAAATGTCAATGAGGAATGCTGAATAATGCACAGCCTGAACTAGGAGATCTGGAAGTTAAGCAAAGTTTCAGGTTGTGTAGAAGTTACTTATAAAATGGGGAGCATTAAGAAAAGATTTAATTTATCTTAGTAGTTTATTAAAGGGAAAGTATCAGACAATGTACAGCCCCATTGTGTGGACTTTATATCTTAAAACTCTGAACAGCTATTTGTTATAATATGTAGTGTAAAGAAGCACTAAGAATACGTTTTTAAAAATTCATCTGACATAGTGATTAAAATATGGAGGGGTGAAGAGTTTGTAAGGGAATAAGATAACTAAACTAAATTTAGTTACTGTGAACTTAGTAGCAGTTTAGTTTAAAAGAGTAATTCAAGTAACATAGTATATAACAAACAAAAATTTAAAGTTAGGTCATAGTTATTACTTCTTAAATTTTATTATTTTTATACAGGATTTCAAGAAATCTTAGATTTTTGATACTTGAGAATCACTATATCGAAATCACAAACCCTTTGAAAGCATAGATTCATAAAATAAGTTACTTTTTCATTTTGCAGGAACAAACATTGTGACAAAGGAGGAAGTAGCTATCAAATTAGAATGTATAAAGACAAGACACCCTCAATTACACATAGAAAGCAAATTCTACAAAGTTATGCAAGGAAGCAGTAAGTATCATGTATATAGGGTTGTTTTCAGCTGGCTGTATATTGGCTGTAGTTTATAGCCAATATTGGAGGAAATTTGCAAAAAAATTGCAAATAGTGTATTCTTTCCTGGTTAGTGCCATGAATAACATGTATTTTAAATAATACCATTATGGAGTATGAATTTAATGATTAATATTTCCTTATTTACTTTCAAATAACAAAATTGCTGTTTAAGGATGTGCATAACATATTAATATTAAATGTTTTGGTCATAGAATCAAGATTCATTGAATGCAACATAACTATAAATAATGGTACATACACTTTTCATGCAATATGAATTATCTCTTATTATTTTATGTAATATAATTGAAGTCTCAATTAAACACAAAAGGACAAATTACAGGCAGGTATTGATGTATGTTCAGATGAGGTTAAAATGCCTCACTTCTTGCCACTGTGAAGCAATTATCGTATTAAGTTTAATAGTAGTCACATTCTTATTGTGAGAATCCCCTTAGTTCTCAGAGTTTAAAAGCCAAGATGTTTGAGTTTGACCTTAATAAAAATCCCAGTGTTGTTGTTATTTGACAGTGGACTTGCACTGCTGCTTGTTACTTTTTTTAGGGTAAGGCCAATCTAATGTAATAATGTGAAGCGCGATTTTTCAGTTGCGTAATTAGCGCTGCATTCAGCTTTATATTGTACTATGTTGATTGTACAAATAAAGTAATTTTTTTTTTCTTAAAAACCTCACAGCTCTCTAAATTATGCCCATTTGATTTCACTTTTTTGACAAAAATTAAACCAATGTCAGAATAGCATTCATTACAGAAAATTAAACTTTAAAAAAAAACAGCTTACCTAACAGAATAAAATAGTGATATTATTAAGACTAAGTGTAAATAATAATTGTTTATATAGATACTAATTTTACTTTTGAGTGTTACTATGACCAATTTCTATAGCGGTAATTTTTTTCAGTTGGTATTCCTGCAATAAAATGGTGTGGCTCAGAAGGAGATTACAATGTTATGGTTATGCAGTTACTAGGCCCCTCATTGGAAGATCTTTTTAATTTCTGCTCGCGTCGTTTTTCGCTTAAGACTGTGCTCCTTCTTGCAGACCAACTCATTTCTCGCATCGAGGACATACATCATAAAAGTTTTATCCACAGGTATGTATGTATAATAGATATGCACTTGTTACGTATGGTCATGGCAGTTAAACTGACACTGGGTCGCTCAGGGTTAAAGATAACATATAAAGTGTTTAAATGTGAGATATGCAAACAATTATGTTTCATAATAAACTTATTTCAAGCTAAGATTTATATTGTAAAACACTTTTGTTAGTAATTCTATTTTTAAATTGATTTTACAAAAATAATGTTTTTGTTCATAGAAGAGAATATGATACTAAATGTACAATACAACACATAAACATTATTCAGTAACATTGTAATAAAACTATTTCGTAATTTCATTCACATATATTAAATTTAAGAGGTAAATTAAAGCAGTATATTTATGAAATAATGAACTAAATATTTATGTAATGTATCTACTTGCTTGTTGCTACCTATATTTGCAGGAATAAACAAATTAACTTTAGTTTACTGCTATTTAATTTTGATACTATTTTAATTTTTTATTTACAGGGATATTAAACCAGATAATTTTCTAATGGGCCTTGGTAAGAGAGGCAATTTAGTGTATATAATAGACTTTGGTCTAGCTAAGAAGTATAGGGATCCACGAACTTTGCAACATATCCATTACAGAGAAAACAAAAACTTAACAGGTAAATATTTGCAAGGCCTTTAAAGACACTATACTCTGTTTTGGTTCACCAACCTAAGCCAAGCCAAAAATGTTAAGTTAAAATTGCCACTAATAAATTTTCACTAGAACAGGGTGTCTATTACGAACTTTAATGCCATTCTGCACAGGTTAGTTACATCAGCCAATGGTAAAATGACACCTAAATTGACTTTGGTTTGACTGCTAGATAACTGCTTTTGAAAAGCTCATAATTTGATTGTAAAGGCCTACTACGAACTCTTCAACCAAAGCAATGCCATTCTGCTTACGCTAGTAGTGTTAGTTAGACCAACATAATGTTTTCATTAAATAGCAGCAATAAGGGTGGTGGTATTTTGTATGGGTATATATGCTAAAAATTATGTCATTTTAGGTACAGCAAGATATGCGTCGATTAACACTCATTTAGGTATAGAGCAGTCCCGACGCGACGACTTGGAGTCTCTTGGCTACGTGCTTATGTACTTCAATCGTGGCAGTTTGCCCTGGCAGGGCTTAAAAGCTGCCACAAAACGTCAGAAGTATGAGAGAATTTCTGAGAAAAAGTTATCCACGCCCTTTGACGAATTGTGTAAAGTAAGTAATACTTATTTAATAATAAAAATTGTTTTTACACACATATACTTGTATGCATACATAAGATTACCTGTGTTGTGGGAACAGGTGATCAAATAATCAGCTTCGTTAATCAGTTTCTAAAAAGTTACCACGTTCATGGTTAAAGTATTACATTTCAAATGATTTAATGTATCATTAATATTGTTAACTAGATCCATTTCTTGTTCGCGAATTATTAGATCAATAGAATACAAATTGCATTGTTTGCTTACAGTAACTTGATAATGACATTCCTGATGTCACATTATTTTTTGTATAAAGTTTACAATAACCATAAGATTATGTTTAGTTAGTGAAGTTAGCTGCTTTTGCAAGTAATAGCACTGCTTTATTTTTAAAGTGGCACTGCCATAAACTAATCATTTAAGTATATACAAAAAAATAGGTATGTATCTATTCAATAATTATATGAATCAATATCTAATTTCAATTAATATAACTTAACCACAGAACCACCCGATCGAGTTTCAACTTTACCTCAAGTACTGCCGGCGACTCCGCTTTGAAGAGCGACCAGACTATGGCCACCTTCGCCAGTTATTCCGCACGCTATTTCACCGGCAAGGCTTCACTTACGACTACGTGTTTGACTGGAATATGCTTAAGTTTGGTAGGTCTGATGATGTTTTGTCTTTAAAACTCTCTTAATAGTGAACTAATAATGCATTGTAGCAGTAAATGATATTTAATATTTTTAGGTAATTCTCAGATAAAATATCGTATCAGGAAGATAATATAATAATAATAAGATATTTATATAATATGTATTCTTTTATTTTTAGGTGGTCAGCGTGGCAACTATCAATCTGGAACAAGTGACCGCACGCTTAGACGTCACGACCAGACAACAGACCAAGAAAATAGTAAGTTAAATTAAATTTATGTATTAAGAATTAGTATTGATTTGTTTTTTATAATATAAGAAATAGCAGTAAGCATACAGACCACGTAATATTAATATGTAAGTTATGTACATCCATATCTCGTAAAATAATATATGTCCATTATGTGTGTGTCAAGTATAGGGTGTACGTTATATAGTACGGTTACGGGTGTTACAGCGACGGCGGGCGTGGCGGGCGTGGCGGGCGCGGCGGGGGCGGCGGGCGCAGCGGGCACGGCGGGCGCCACGGGGTAGCGCGCGCCGCGTCTCACACTCGCCCATACAGACTATTCACACTCAATCCACAAACCACGACTTGGTGTCGACTGCTCGTTGTAGGAATTGATGAGTGTTTCCGCAATTACATTATTCTGAATGTGCGCCCTGTGTTCGTGTACGGTTTTTTTTTTGATTCATGTTACATTGTAAATTATTAGACTAAAACGTGGGCTCCGCTTCAGCGAATCATTGTTATCTCATCATGAGACGCGATGAAGCAGACTGACCCGACCACGCATCTGTTGTGTTTTATGCTCAGTTATATTAAGACGTTAAAAACGAATGAAACCTATTTTATTTTGCGAATTCGATCAAATCATAATTTTAAGTTGCAATTTTGATTTCTGAAGAGTTTTGTGTGAAGATTTCTATCTTCACAAGTTCTCTTGTGAATTTGAATTACTGAAAGCACTAAAGCATTAGTATCTGGCTATATTCTTGTTATTTACATGCATAACGCCTGGGGTGCACTACTCTTTCTGCTGTCAATTTCTTACCTGCCTATAATAAAATAAATAAATAATAATGTAATATAAAAACATTTCCATAATAATATTGTGAGTGGCTGCAAAGGGAACATTAGATCATCTAATATTAACTATCCATATCTACCAGCGTTATTACATTTGAATTGTCATTAATTCACATGTAACCTCAAAATGTAATTATATTTAATTTAAAAAAACTGGAATCCATTGATATAATAGGTAGGTAAGGAAAGCAGTTTTTTGCATTCAAATCCCGGGCAATGGGTCCGGACCTGTATTTAATAGATATTTGCTATGTATATCTAAATCCTTCTGAATGTAAAGGATCTTGTGATCCATTAACCTATCATAATACATTGTTGATTTGTCCCTATATCGTTAAAGAAACTTGTGTTAGCCAGAGGTAATCAATATGCATTTATTGGATTTGTACATTATCATTATTCATGGTGATGTTAATCTAAGCGTGGACTTAGAATTAAAATTTGTTAAACTAGAAACCATTAGGTTATTTAGTTATAATTTTTATGTAAATGAGTAATTACATGAATGTTATGCCTATTGAAATAATTGAATATTTATATAATATGCAATTATTTCATTTCTGATCACTCAATATATAATAGAAAGTCATATCCTATAGATGACATTCAGTAATATATTGATGAAAAATAATTTATATAGAACCTAGAAGAAGGAAGTAGATGCGGTAAATTATAGAACTCCTTTGTTTTGTAATTTTATTAATGCAACTGTGCAATAAGTTTGTTTTGCTGCTCTAAGTCTTTATGTCTCTCGCAAACCAAAAACTGTGTTGTCTTCCATTTTAAGTTACCTGTATAACAACATTCGAAATTGCAAGAAATTATATCATATAAATTTAAAGCAACCGTTTCTTTATTATGGAATATAATAAACTGCGGAGCATTTCGCATATATAATGAAAAGTTTATTATTTTAATAAAAGGGTCATCTAAGTTAAAGTAAAGGTAACCAGCATCAGGATAAAATGTAGATACTACTGAAATGTTAACTTTGATGTGTGATTCAATTAACAAGCAAAGCACAATTTTCTTTCAAATCAAATTGATATCTATTATTCTGAGTTGTATGCTAGTAGCATTTTTAAATCATTAAAATTTAGTGCTTTACATTTTATGCAGTTCATCTGTTTGTCACGTCCAGTCACTGCCATAGTATTAATTAGGTAAGTTTGATCTGAGAAAATGAAGATTTCGCCTTATACTTCTTCAATGCTGGCTTGTTAAGCATTATGTAAATGATTTTGGTGGAAGACAATTTTTCTTGATATAGAAATATTTTTTTAGCAATACAAAGATAAACATTCCTATTAGAACTTTTTCTGTCAACTGTGATCTAATGTAAATTGCTAAAGTCCTATTCATTACTCCTATGATTTTGAGCCAAAACAAGGGAATCACCAGATGAAGAGAAATAGTTTAAAATGAATGATTCAAAATACGAATGTTTGTAAATATAACCTATGTTAAGAGCTGTGTATTTTTATTACTAACTGAATGAATTTTTCACATGAGGTGCGTGGTGACCTCACTATGTCATATGATCTAAATATTAGATCATTCATCTCAATATGACTGAGAATTAGGTTCAATTTTTTGTAAATATATTTAATTAGTTTTGCGTTAAAATGTTGTATCGAGAAAGGGATTCAAATTGGTCCAATTGTCATGATATTCCATAAGGTTTTAGTTTTTAATATTCATATATTTAGGATTTTAATTGTAATAGCACATCGAACATTTATTTTTGTTTTATTTTAATGCATTAGTAAATCTCCAGAGGTTGGGGAATGCTGCATCATCATTTATTGTAATTTAATCATAATCTATAAGTTAGACAGCAGTATTTTATAGCATTTTGTAATAATCATTCACTTACGACAGAAATATTCATGTTCATCATTTTGTCCATATAATTGTACATGGTATAGAGGTGAGGTGCCAATTACTATTCATTCATCCTGACGATGTTATGCAATCTGAATATTGTCGATAACTCATATCCATTGGCGGATAACGTTCAAGTTATGTGTAAGAACGTGTTTACATTTGTATTAACATAAGAAGGAAGCGATGTTCGGTCACGAGACGGAGTCGGCGCGTGCTCAAGGGTCCTCTCAATTCGGTTGAAGGCTTAGCGCGGAGCATCAGTTTGCTTTTCAAGTGTTCGCTCTGACCGACGAAAGACTTTAAGAACTTAATTTTGTATATAATATGTGTAAGGTCCCTAGATAAGCCGTCACTGTTTTTTACAATATTCTAAGTAACTAAATAAATACATAACTGTTGTAGAGTAAAAATTATATTATTTGGCTATTATTGTTCCATAACTTACCCTATTTTTCTGTAGCTGATGTCATGTACAGCGTGTTATTAAATATCAACGATTGGCTTAATGTTAAATGTCAAGAATGAAAAAATTAACAATATTTAACTCATTGATATTTAAGGAGGGAACGAAATTGGTAGTTGTAGGATAATGGTATTAGAAAACGATTGCAGCTTTTATTGGATATTTAAAACTATTTTAAGGTCATGGGGATATGTAAGGGTTCCCTCCAAATATTGAGTAACAACTACAATACATTGACTCGTTTTAATAGTGTAGCACCGTTATTTTACTTATTACCATTAATCGCACACAGGATATATTGTTAACAATAAAATTACTTCATCATTTTATAGATCGAACGTATTTATGTCCCGAATTATAATTGTAAAATACATTGCGAGAACTGGCCAACTATACATTTTCAGTCTTGTGCTGGCCAATATAGCTTAGCATGTTATGCTTATATACATATATATAATATATATTTATTGTTATGCTTGCATTGTTTTTCTATCATATCCGATATGTATCAATTCCTTTGGCACAATAAACAGAGTAAAACATAAAAAATGATAGTTTTATTGAAGAAATTGTTAATATTTATGAACTGGTTTCGCAGACCGTATTCATGCTAGGGTCAACATTAGGGCTTCTTTCGGCGTCCGTCAAGGGAACAATGTAGTTTATTTTAAAAAAATCTATCTATTTTTATTTCAATTTGAATGTTAATTTTATAAGAAACAACGTACCTAAGAAATGATGAATTGCTAATCCACAAAAGGTGTTTTTAATAAATTACATGTTTCGCATGTCTTAATATTTTTACGACATTTACTAAATTATCAACTAACTAGTAACAAAAATATCAAAAATTAAAAATGATTTATCTAAAAAATTAAACAACTATTGGATATATTAATTTTTATTATACCTTGTATACACCGGGACCAAAAATGGCACAATGAAACTATAGATATCAATATGAAATATTAAGAATTATGTGGCCAAGAATCCTCCATCTACAGGCAAATGTACTCCATTGATCATGCTAGCTTTGTCACTCAACAAAAAAACTATAGCGTTAACCACTTCGTTAATCTCGCAAAATCTGAAATAAGATGGCACTTGTTGCTAATAAAATTTTTGCATCTTACTGTAAAATTAAAGCAGAACTTTTGTTAGTGCCTACCTTCTCAAGGGTATTTTTGAAAGCATGCTAGCAGATTTTTCTGGATCTGACCAAGCCTGGCGACCTAGGTCTGTTAATACTACGGTTGGGTTGACAGTGTTAACTCGAATGCCATACGTTCCCAATTCAACAGCCATTACTCTGGTCATGGCGTCCAAAGCTCCCTTTGATGCACAATAGGATAAATGATCTTTAAAACCAACCTGAAAGTATTGCAAAATTTATTATTTATTAATAAAAATCTTGAGAAAATTTTATTTAAAAACGAGGAAATTCAGTACCTACCTACTAACAGTTAAGTTATTTAAATTGAAAAAACTTACCTTTGATGCTTGTGATGAAATGTTGACTATAGAGCCTTTAATAGCATTTTCGATCATCTTTTTTGCTACAACTTGGCTTACATTGAGAATCGCTTTAGCATTAACAGTCATTGTGCTTGTGTAAAAAAATAAATTTTTATTATTGTAGGTATACACAAAAAAGTCGATTTCATTTTATAAACATTGGTTACTAACAGTACCTATTTAGTTACCGTCAAGTCTACAGAGAAAATTTGATTTTTCCTGTTTTTCCGAAATGTGAACACTGATCTGAAATGTTTTTGATCTTAATGATAATTAATATTGATGCTTTCAGTGAAATTTGCAATAAAAATACTTACTCTTCAAAACTTGTTGGATTGCATTCAAAGAATGCTTCATTTTTAATTATCCCTGCACAATTAACCAATCCATGAAAAACTCCCAATGACTCTACAATGTCACGTGTCTCTTCCCAATTACGTAGATCAACGCATGCTATATCAACGGAAGGATATTCTAATTTTAGCTTATTTAAAGAGTCTCTTTGATCAGATAAAGCGACTATATTTGCACCACATCTCCAAAGTTCTAGTACTGTATTTCGTCCTATCCCTGCAAAAAAACCAAATCAGGCCAGGTAGGTGCATTCTAATTTTGTATTATAAAGTAACTACATGAATAAATTTATTTAAAAAAGCTTTATTGCTATACTACCTATAGGTTTTCACAAAAGGCGTACTTAATGCCAACCACCTACCATGATGGTGAGAAAAACATCAGACACCCACAATATGTTAAGTAAAGAAACACAATAATTTATAATACTTGACGTAAATAATACACTAAACAGTTACCTGTGCATCCTCCTGTAACTAAAACTCTTTTTCCTTCAAAGCACTTATCCATTTTCGTTTAAATTATAAGAAAATGAAATATATTTTGTTTGATGAGTTTATTGCCTTGGTATCATTTAGAAACATATAACTATGAGAAAAAATCCATATCACTTTGTACAGGCCATACAGTACACTGGGTTATCGCTGCAATAAGTTATTGATAACAAACACTGCTTGCATGGATATCTTGTAGATATAATTGTTAGGTAAAATTACATTGATAAGGACATGTAATTTGTGTAAGAAAAATACTGTAAACACTGATGTGTGATCTAATAAGCATTGCGCACATCTTTGTTCTTATGAAATAAAGTTTGATATGTAGCAACCTATGGATTATAATATGTAATATTAGTTCAGATACAAAATAAGAACTTTGTATGGTTTGGTAAAACTGCTCTGCTTCTTATTCAAGTCATTCTTGTTTTATAGATATTATTATAATCTAATTTATTAATTAACCAATTAAATCTTAGTAAGTGATCAATTCCTTATGTCACGCCTATTTATGCATAGAATATACTCATAGATTTTATCTTTGCTTTGTAGGCATAATCCACATGCTACTCAACAAAATCAGCAATTAATTATAATGCAAACAAAAAAGTATAATATCAATAATATTTTATTAAACATCTTAACTTATATGGCTATACAATGGCTTTCACAGCAGTTTGCATTAAAGACATACCTACCATTATTTTTTCCAAAAATAATACAGTTTTAAAGGATTTATTTATATGTAAAAAAAGTTGATTCTAAAACCCATCTTTCAGTATATCATAAGGATGTAGAAGCTTTGTGATGCTATTTGAATTACATTTTCTAGCTTTTATGCAACAATTGTGCATACAATGTATATTTATTGGTAAACACATTTACTATTTTAAAAGAAATATTATATAAATTCATTAGTCATGAATCCTCTTGATTTTTAAATAATAGATACACTCATTTATTATCATGAAAATTGGTATGAAATCTAGCAATTACTTAGGTTTTAGTTAATATTGATAATAAAATTGAAGCTAAATTTTCAAAAAAAAAATTAATCAATATTTCTTTGGTTCTCAAAAGCAATTAAAATGTAAAAGACAGATCTTATTTCATAACAATAAAAGAATTTTACAATATTAGTAATTTTATAAATATTTTTCGAGTTTTGATTATAGCAGTCAAGAAATTGAGATTATGTAGCAAGGAATCCTCCATCAATAGGCAACTCAACTCCATTTATCATACTTGACTTATCGCTCAAAAGAAACACAACTGCATTCACTACTTCAGATACTTCTCCAAATCTGAAAAAAATATAAATACCTATATAATAATGACATAATAAATATGGAGTAATACGACTTTGTAGATCAACTAGACTATTGAGTGAGTCAATTTAATTTCCAATATTATTTAAAGTAGGTACCTAGTTAATTGTAATAAAAAAAATATTAAAAATGAATAGATATTATATTATTATACCTTCCAAGTGGTATCTTCGATTTCATTTCAGCAGCTTTTTGAGGGTCAGCCCAGCCAACCTTGGACATTGCAGTCATGATGACAGTTGGGTTCACAGCGTTCACTCGTATACCATGGGGCCCTAACTCCAATGCCATAGCACGAGTCAATGCATCCAAAGCAGCCTTCGATGCACTGTAGATTGCATGATCTTTCAATGCAGCCTGAAATCAAAATTTTTTTATATCATACACCTGTAAAAACTATATCTTTTCTCATTCGTATTAATTATGGCAGACTAGATTAGGCAAGAAATTTTAACATAATAATGTCCTAAAATACTGCATTACTATATCACACAATAACAAAATGTAATCCCAGGCTTAGACAACAAGAAATATTAACAGATAAATTATATTTTCTAGATAGTGATGATGCCTGTTGCAAGGCTATATAATGTAGATAAGAATTTGGGCTTAATACCTTAGATGCTTGAGAGGAAATGTTAACTATTGTACCATGAGTCTGATTTTCTATCATTTTTCTTGCCACTACCTGGCTAATGTTCATTACTGCCTTTACATTGATGTTGAATGTCCTAAAAAGAAATCACTGAATTAATATTATACGTAACTATATATATAAATAGGTCTAAGATTACGCTTTAATAGCATACGTATCGAAATCCGTAGGCGAGCTTTCAAGAAAAGGATCGCATATCGCAATGGCAGCATTGTTTACTAAGGCATCAAAATGTCCTAGTGATTCAACGACATCGCGAGTCTTCTTCCAATCCGCAATATCAACGTCGACAATGTCTATAGATGGATATTCGCTCTGCAAACTCTCCAGATGAGATCTTGTACGTGATAGGGCGACTATATTGGCTCCCGCTCGCCACAACTCTACAGCGATTCCACGACCAATTCCTATAAATTGAAATGGAAATTGAAATTAATTAACAGGAAACAATATAATTATTTTCTGGAATATTAATATAATGTTACTCTTAATTTTTTTTCTATCTTACCTTGTCCTGCGCCGGTGACCAAAATTCGCTTGCCTTTAAATGATATCTCCATGTTTAAATATTTGAAGAAATAAGCACAACACAAACTGAAAATACAACTTAAACTTCTCTTGACGCAATTGTTAATGTACCCATGTAATGTAACTAGAAAAACTGGTGCGATAAGACACACTCACTCAATAAGACCACATATTAAATTTACAGGTCCGGACTCCGAGTGCTGTGTGTGCTGTATGTACATCCATCATACATGTCATTGTCATGTCATGTCATTGTCATACATTCATACAGTAACGAAATGACATTGAACGTCAAAAGTGTCAAAACGATTTGATTGACAATGACAAGCGGTATGGTTAGATAATGAATGAAATGTTTTTTTTTTTTATTAAAATTGGTTGTCCTGGGATATTTGATTAATATAAATCATCCATAATATACTAATGTGAAGATAAAAAAGTTCTAATTTTTCAAAATTGTAACATAAAAATGCAAACATGAAAGGTCAAATAAAATGTTTTTTACCTTATGAGAGTCTAGAGTGCCCTCTCTACAGACATGCTACAGACTTTTAAACATAAATAATGTTCTCTGGCGTGGTTATATTATTTATTTGATAGTTTTATGTACACTGCAACTGGAAATTCAAAACAGTACCTAAATATAAAGTTGTACCTACATAAAAAAATTCCAGCAGACCTGGGACTGGAAAACAAATTATAAAATAAACTAAAATATAATTTAATAACATAAACGTACCTACCTTAATGTTACAATTAATTAAACAGCCACCTTTGATTAGGAACGTAATGAAAACTCGTCGTGTACTAATTGATTAGAAATGGCGAGATCGGTCTTATGCGCATACACTAAGTACTTTCCTACAGATAGGAACCAACTTATGACTTCCGTAGAGGCATAAAATGTTTTTCTTTTTAAAGTTAACATTATTTTTTTGTATTCTTATTACTCGAATTATTAGTGATAACTCATTGAATTCTCGTACTGAGAACCTTCATGTTCATAAGACTTCATATAAAGGAGAAAGCTTTCCAATTAAATATCTACTACACGAAAGTGCTTCTCCTACTGGATCAGATTTAGAATATTACATACATAGTTTGCAACGAACCGTCAATTACTTTCATAATACGATATTAAGAAATAACACAGAAATTAATAAAACAGTTGGAATGTTTTTCATGAAAGGTAAGGTTTTTTGGAATACTGATGTAATTGTACTGAAGATATGGTATTTCGCCATTAAAGAGTTTTTCCTTCATATAAATTTCTACAGCGGTGCTCAAGAGAACAGTTCGAGATCATCGAGATAAATTAAGCAAATCACATTACAAAGTAATTAAAGATTTAATAAAGAAAGGCGACGAAATTGTTTCCCATTACGTGTATATGGTTAAACATAAATTCTTTGACAGTATAATAGAATATCGAGGTAAGAAAACGTTTTTTATATTAACCGGTTGATTTACGAGGCTGACAAAAGGGTGAAAGTTGCCTGCAGGAGACAGTTAGGTATGTGTGACATGTTAGATGACTCTGAAGATAATAATTACGTTGCCGCGTTGGCCATATGTCAACATACAAAATAATTCTCATCCCTTTTAAGCAACCATACGAATGATTAATCAACAAATCCCAGCTCTTACGTACAATAGCTAATCAATGTACCTATAGTGGTTATTCAGCTTTCAGCAGCAGTAACTCGTACATCATTCTCGGTTTAAGCGAGCGAGGACTTGGCGGCGAGGAATGAGTTGTCAGTTATTTTGTAACTGCAGATTTTTTTTATAATCTTTCTATTAATTTAGTGACTGGATTACTTCAAGATGATACGGCCCAAGTGTTTTCCATCAGTGATTTCAATAAAGGTCGTATGCGCAAGTGGATACTCAGCAACATTCCCATGCACTCGTATGTGGAGGGAATGGATAATTTGACTCTACCAAAAGAAAAATATGCTCATATTACGGAAGCCATGGACTCATTTTTTGTAAGCATGACTGAATCTGGTAAGTTATATGACTTTATTTTAGCTTTTTAATATTATGGTTTTAAATGTAGGTAAGGTTGTCTGCGAAAATAATAAATTTACATACTTGGGTAACTTGTTACTAGTAGCTTGTCTTTTCAGTGATTACCTACTGGAGGCTTATCGATAAATGTCTCCATAAGGTTAACAATGTCTTTTTTGTCGTGATAACAATGAACCTTTACTTGCCTTGATAAGAATTAAGATTAATTTTATTTAGTTTTACGGACATATATCAGGAAAAACAAGTAATTAAGTATGTGGTTATGGTAATATATTGCGGTGGCTTACTGTAAGTTATGTCTTTCAATGCACACATTGGCCTAGAAATGGAACGACTAGCTAATACCAGCTGATGCACTTAAAAGTAGACTGCATTTATTGCATTAAAAACCAGACAATTCTTCAGAAGGCCCAAACATGCGATAATAATTAATATACCTGCGGTTCCAACAGAGTTTAAAGAGAGCGAGAGGAACATTACACAGTCGGTTTTAAGCACTTTGAATCCAGCGAGGAGGCTATAGATCGTATATTTCTGTCACAGCAAGAGATGTTATGGTCGTGAAATTTATAATATTTTTTCTCTGTAAATATTGAAAGCAGCTTATTGTTTCCGAAATTTGGTGCGTCTAATTGAGGCGAGTAAACCTTTTTAACTTTATAGTACGTGTAGCTTCTTCACATGCGTGAAGGAGGGTTATTATGACCGCTTATAACGACCTACAATGGACAATATGCGCTACCACTTACATAGTAGTGTTTTGCTATTGGGAACATTCTAATATAATCTTTACCTATGCATAATATTAAAGACTACGAGTATCTTTGCATAATTTAATGATATATACCTGCATATGTCACTCTACAGATGAGTGCATAGCACGAATTGCTTTCAATCAAGAACCCATTGACTTATCAGACTTACGGCCGTGCCGACCTGATGCTTACTGCCATGAAGCCCTGTTGTCTTCACCTTCTGCTGCATATGCATTAAGTCATAGGTACTACAAATAATAAAATAGATGCTATTATACTACGGATAGGTAATAGGCAATCGTGTAAATTGAGTGCTAAAATAAAATAAAAATCCTCGCTTTATTTCTTTCGTTCTTTAGTGTAGTATAGTCTTTTCTATTATATGTGGACAATTTTTAGTTAATTGGGATCTAAATAATGATATTATATTTACTTATGTTACACATTGTAATTTATTTTAACATCAATTAAAAACCTACTTTTGCAGACTTCTTAATATATTATTACGTCATTCCCGACGTTGTTACTTACTAACAAAAGAAGAAGACCAGGCACTGATGGAAATTTTA
>DWQK01000210.1:0-24284 GCA_018231225.1 Noctuana stator
CACTGCGTGCGGCACATGCGGGCATTACTTCTATTATTCATCAAATATGAAATATTGTTCCAATTACGTGCAGACAGAAATAATATCGACTTCAAGGGCCGCGGCAAAACTGATATCAAATCGAGTGGAACCAATCGGACCTCCACACAAACAGTTCTGAAACACTAATACCTCTAATTAATGGACCGGGTAAGGAGTTTACGGAGGCTGTAATAATAGATCTGCTCCATTAATTGGAAGACGTTTGTGTCTCATATTTATTTACATTTAACTCCGTTTAAATGTTTGGCTTCATTAGACATTCGTACAACCAGGGCCAGATTAAACATGTCTGGGTTCCTAGACAAAACATATAATATTTTGGAGCCCATAAAAAGTGTTAAAGTAACTTTAACTTTAACACTTTGAAGTTGCATAATTATTTTACGTTAAAAAAATTTTGACGGGCGATTATTTTATGGATAATCTGGCCCTAGGTACAACTGTTTTATTTGATAATTATTTGTTATTGTATTTTTTTCTCCTTTGGTGTATATCTAGCTGCCTATTGTTGCTTAAGTTCGGTAATTAGAAAGTTATGCGGGATCAAATTTCCCTCTCTTTTTTTAGCGCCGTTGCATTTGGTTACAGGACAAATAATTTTACCAAGAAGAAAAAGAAATAAAAAGCGATCATAAAAAAATTCAATAAAATATAAGCAATAAAAATCTAGCAACCAATAAATTAAACAAAATTTCCGAACCATATCCACTGAAATAAGTATTCTTTTGAATAACGAATAAATATTAAGTAACACTTAAATTGAAAGTTCAAAAGAAAGCATGAACATAAAAAACTAACAAAACAGAAATCACAGGCACAATAATATATAACAACCAAAAAAAAATCAATAAAAGCAAAAACAAAAGAAGCGTCCAGCGCATTAAAAACAACATTTAAAAAAAGAACTCACCCGTAACCCGCAAGTCGTCGCTTACGAACCGCACCGAAACTAAGCATAAATAGTGTGTAGCGGTGTCGAGTACGCGGCTACGCGGGTACGCGGGCGCGGCGGGCGCGAGGCCCGGCCGCAGTGGCGCTGTTTGTGGCGAAGACGTCCGCTGGCGCGCGCGTAGGCGTCCGTCTGAGCCGCGCCCCGCCTCCGCCACCTTGTGCCACCTCAACGCCAGCCCGCTCGCTCCCCCGCCACGCACAGAACTACATTCTGTACAGAGGAACAACTACATCAAAATGTCGTCCTACATGATCGTTATCTACCCCACACTGCCGCACTACCCTACATGTACCCAAAGAACAATTAATTTTTGGTTATAAGCACACATATTATTATGAATTTTCTTAGCAAATACATAAAATTACTTTTTATCATTTATTTGGGCTCAGTTCACTTGGACTCAGTTTACTTAAAACAACAATGTCCAATTGGCCATTACCATGTTGCAGTCTTCCTTTTATTTTGCTCGGCATTGGTTCGATTAATTACTTATCTGCGCTCGGAGGCTCCAAAAAAACCAGAATTAAATTAAAACTATTTAATAAAGAAAAATTACAATTACGAATTATAACTATCTAGGTCCCGAACCCTACCGATGCGAGTATAGGAATTCGTCCTTTACTACATTGTAGTTTCCTACAACCTAACTAGCCTAAGAACAGATGTGTCCAGTGGTTGGACTACATCATTGCTGTCGTCTGTGTAGATTATACTCAGCTCCCTCTCTTTTGGCACGAACATTATCTTATATTGGTTACGGTAGGTGGGGCAATCCGCGACGTCAGCGAACTGCCACTGGGCACGCAGTGGTGTCGCGAGGAGGCGACTCCGCGATCTTGACATCGTGACACGGCTGCATCGGGGCCACACGTGTATCGATGATCGAAGCGACGTTAGCGATCTTCCTTGTTATTAGGTTTAAGCGTTGATCAGCCAGAATGGTGGCGAAATTTTAATATTGAAACAGCTCATGTAGGTGATTCGTTTGCTTATCGCAAGTCAGCATGACTGGAGTAGGTAGGATACGTAACAGGTTGGTATAATAAATAGTCAAGCAACAGTTCTTATGTATGTATAGTAACGCAAACGACATGTACCTACTAAATATCCTGCGGCGCCATCGTACTCCAAACCTAACTTGAACATCTGCTAAAGCTTATCTTTGACAGAGCCGCGAGACGCGTCAATAGTGTTTCTTTCCTAATTATGTTCTATAGTAAACACGCTTGATCGTGTGTGTCGGCGATACTACGCACGAGTAATTGTTGTTATTGTAGCTACATAATATGTTGCCAATATTTATCTTTGGCACCATTTATTAGAAAGTTCTTTTAGATTTCATAATGTGTTTACCGTCGGCTCAGTTGACATAATTTTCGTTTATTGTTACTAGGTATAATAATATTACAATAATTACACTTTAATTTTAATAAAATGAAGTGCATTTCTAAATTTATTTGTACACTAAGACGTTACAGACTAATTTAATAGTTCGCTGAGAGTTTCACATAGCATCGTCCACCACGCTGCTCCAATGCGGGTTAGTATCCTACCTGTGACAGATGTTATTAAACCGCCCAAAGAGCCTCCGAATAGGTTTAACGACAGAACTTTTATCTACCGATAACAAAAGGGGCCAACAGCTTAATGTGCCTTCCGTAGCACGGCAGCATGCATGAAATTTGCCACTAGCGGTACGCCACCACCCATCCGAGTACTGACCGCGCCCGAGGTTGCTAAATCAGTAAAATCGGTGCAATCTACACTACCAGCGGCACTGTGCGCTATACATTGGTAACTGTTCGTTTTAATTGTAAGTTTATATTCTTTCTTCTGTTGAGTTGTAAGAATTGTGCACTCTGAAATGGTTTCCCATTAAGCTTAATCGTTCCATAAAATCTTTCAGGGCGTCGTGGATTTTTAGAGTAAAAACAGCAGTCAGGAAAATGAAATAAAGAATTTCTCAGTGCTTGTGGAACTTCAAGGTTTATTTCTTTTAAGTGCTTCAGATATCTGATATCAGATAGGAAAGGTCCATAGTCCGCAACCGTTGTGAATTGCGTATTGATTTGGAAAACCAGGTCAAATTGGTAATATTGATGGGCTTAACCTAGGTTTTCTTCCAGAGTGGGGGGGTATAGTATATGAAACCCATGTACTTAACCACGTAAAATTTAAATTTTACACAGTATGACATAAACAAAGTTTCCGTTCTATTTGTTAATAATAAAAAAATTTATATTGTGCTCCATGTCGCCTATGCTACGAGTATGCATGTACCCGAAGGCAAAATATCTGTGGACACGACACCTTAATGAAACATCTAAGACATTCTTAATAACTTCTCTCTTGAATAGCACCTGCGCTCTTGGGCGTATAACTGTATAATCGTGTTGTTGATCCCCACTAAGAAATGATTGATCTATCTGAAATTACTCATTATAAACTCTTGAATTATTTTAAAGATATTTTATTTACTGAATAATTACGTAGAACAACCACAATAAAAATCTTGAAGTCTAGTCTTATTTAATATTTCTTTGTAGACAAAACAAAAGGTTCACAGAGTAAGGAAGAAAATATACCACAGGCCATAAAGGCACAGATTGCCACAGTAAATGCCACAGATCAGTAAAGTAGAAGGCGGGAAATTCAATATAAACATTATTTATATTTTTATCTCAATAAATAATGATTTAAAATTTATAATTTTACTACCTATATTAAAAAGCGGGAATTAAATAAAGAATTCCATGTGTTTTTGAAATAAGTATATCTTAATAAAAATGTATCAGGAGCCCTTAATACTGAACTATGTCATTGCGATGCTCCAAGACTAGGTTGACAATTTAATTAGCTTTTTACAAGGCTTAGCACTTAATATCATTATCTTTAACCTTGCCAAAGAAAATTATGAAGACGGCACGTTCAGATGAAACCTTATATAAAACTAGCTTGTCTGCGTAGACTCTAGAATCAGGCCCTAATTATTAAAAAAATATAGAAGATTGGACCAAGGAGTCACGTTGTCTCACCAAATTTTCCAATTTACCCCCGTATTTTACCCCTTTAGGGGTGAATTTCGGAAAGTCTTTCCATATTGGAGGTACAAGGAGATACTTAGATCTCAACGATCAGCGGTTAAGGCTGTGCGTTAATGCGTCAGTCTGTCAGTCATTCAGGACAAAGCAATTTTATACATTTTATATATGAGTCTTACGTAAAACTAATTTAAAAACGAACATTTTAAAAACGAATAGTTTAAATACTCCTACGTTAAAGTATTTTTGAAAAAGAAAGATATTTTGAACACCATGACATGACAGCACACCACCGGCAATGGCTACAATGAGTGCATAATCTACACAAAATTTGCAATTGTACAACACTCTATCTGAACACTAATATACGTCGCTCCATTATTTCATAGTCACAGTCATAGTTTCGTCCAATGAAGAAGCATCCATGCTGTCAAAAATCGACTGAAAAAGTAACGCTTTTTACACATAACCGCCAACTAGGGCTCTCTGGATCATGGGTGCCATAGAAACACAAAACATACGGATAAATTACATAAAAACTCAGACCACAAATAGATATTAACATTCGTCATTAATCTTTTGCCCCTCTGGGACTCGAACCCTTCCAATGCTGGGCCAGAATGTACTACTGCACTACACGGCCCTACATTTGTTTACTGACAAGGGTGTTCGGAATATAAAGCCATTTTTCCTAATCAATCGGGTTTGGAGTCCTAAAAAAACCAACGGAGTAAAATCCAGTGAGGCGGACACTCGTTAAAAGCGAACCGATTAAAACGGCGCAAATCGAATTTGACGTCGCGCCGTTTGAATGTCGCTCGCTCGCTTTATGTTCGCTATCGAAGCGCCGGCGTGTGAGAGATAACGATGGCTTGCCCCACCTGCTTTAAAATTTTCACCAGGTTGTTTTCTCCGCTTACTGTAATCAATAGGATGCCTAAAGCGGATGGACCGTTTGATTTATTTAACTTTCATTAAGCATTTACATACGAGTACATACCTTGTGATGAATGAAAAATTGACTTTAAATTCGACTAAATATTTTGGAGGCTGATAAAAAAAAACTCTATCAGACAACATTCCTCACTTGGAAAATACTTATCCCAGTCGTATATAAAACGATTAGTATATAAACCCGACTAATTCAAAACAGACTTTAAATAAAAAAATAATTTAATTACTTTAAGACTACTACAGAAATATAAATTTATCATTGAAATTGAAAACCCGCCGGGGATCGAACCCGGGACCCTTTGAATGGTGGAACGGCGCAGTAACCACTACACCACACGGGTCATCAATATTATAGTTTGTTTTTTTAATTTAACAAAATAAATGTTAAGACAGTGTTGTATGATCTTTACGGTTTGTAGAAATATATATTATATATCTAATATATACGTAAGACAATGACTTATTGTTTTTAATCTATTCGCATGAAATGTATACGATTTTTAAATTAAATATTGATATTCAACAAACAAGGTTAGATAAACCAAAGTCAAAGGTGATTGAACTAGACGCCGTCAAAATAACAACAAATTCCCACTCCACTACTACGAATACGTACTACGCTCGTAGCTCTGGCCGCCCACGCGTAGCGCCTTTGTAGCTCGTAGCGTAAATTCTCTTCTCGATATAATGCTCACAGCTGTAGCTTATTACTATGTAAATACGACGGAATATCGAAATACTTATTGGAATTTTCGTCAGGAATGAATGTCATTTACCGAACGACCTGTTAACCGACTTGACGAGACTCTTAAAGAGAAACTTGTGATAAAAAAATGTAAACACGACTTCTCAACAAAAGCCATTTAAATCGATGAATGAGTGATACGACCTTATTCGACTCAATTGCGATTTTCTCTGCTCAATTGGCTGATTGATATGACAAGATGGTTAGTAATCTTTTTTCTTTTCTCCAACTCTTTTCTTTTATCTATCTATATAAATATACAATGCTTTGTTTTGAATGACTGACTGACAGATCAACACAAAGTCTAAACCGCTGATCGTAGAGACCTGAAACATGTGTGATATTTGTAGGCATCCGTTAAAACAGTATTTTTCGAAATTCTACTCATAAAAGGGTAAAAAAGTTTGTATGGGATACCCTGATAATTACTTATTTTGGTCAAAATACTGTGTCAATTTCTGCAAAGCCGATCCAAATCAAATAAAACGTTCCTAAGAACGTTTGTAAACAATAAAATTGTTTTTTTTTCTTCAAAATAACTCTAAATGATCAATATTCTTATCTTAATTCAAAATAATCTTGAAAGAAGTTTCGAGAACTGCCTTTTTAAATTATGTTAAGATTGACTCATGTGGTGGTGTATTGTATAAAATAATAAACACACCTTCCTGTCTGGCAATGTTTAAAACTAATTTATCCGCTTACGTAAGAGCACAGGTGGGGTGCACTGCCTTACACCGCGGCCACACTCTCGACGAGTGGCCAAGGAAATAGCTAACTACGGAAGCAGGGACGTAGTTTGGCCGCGTTTCTCAATAATCGAATAAAAACATTTTTATTCATCATAAGGTATTTGTATACATTCGATGAACGTCAAATGCCGCTCGCCGATCCATTTTTGTTTTTCGGTTTTAAAACAAGGCAAAAGAGCGGCATTCTGAAGGAATAAGCTACTCGTAACTCTCAGGGCGATATTTGCGACAGAGCGAGGAGCATAATAAATATGGGATGACATTATTCCGGCACGGACAAAAATGAATTTCACGAGGAAACTAAGCCACGCTCGAATATATTACATTTTAACTTCCTACTAAGTTTTCACTTACGAAATTTAATAATGTCGTCTAGACTTTATTCTAGAGGATGAGTCCAACATGTTGAAGCACGGAATCATGTTGGTGCATAGCAAATTTGTATAATATTTTTGAAAAATCTTTAAAAGTAGATTAGTTTTGGAATGATCTTAGCCTTTACACCTAATTTGGTATATTCAACTTATTACTGTCCCGCTAAAAGATATGGATCCCCAGTAATCCCCACTGAGATACGATAAGATTTTAGGCCATATGTAGTAAATACTAGCAAGTAAAAGTGATTAGAAGTATCTAAATAGAAAATAAGAGTACAAGCGGAGTATTGAGTGAAATAGATAACATTCGTTACACCTAGCCGAGGCCCTCTCACCTCATAACAACCGAGACCGACGGCTTAACGTGCCCTTTGAAGCACGGAAACGCGCATGAAATTTGCCACTAGCGGTCACCCATCCGAGTACCGGCCGCGCCCAACGTTGCTTAACAATGTGATCGCTTGCGATTCACACTGCCAGCGGGGCTATGCGCGCTTCACTTAACGACACTTACTATACTTAACGACACGTATCTCTTTAATTTATTATAAACAAAGCAAATATGGTCAAATTGCCCGCAGAGATAATCAACATTTGAAATTATGTTTAAAAAAAGTTGAAGTTGAATTAATCGAGCACCGCCATTTACGGGTTAACACGTTGATGCGGCGGAAATTATACCTTAACGGGCGTGAATAAGATTGATTATTGCAATTTTATGATCAAATTAAGATTCTACACAGTACGTTTCATACATCGATATATGGAGAGATGTTCGAGATGGACAAAAACCGTAAATGAGCATCTGTCTTTCAAAATGTCTGTTATTTTAATCTAATTAACTTCATTAATACATTATTGTGGGCTAAAGTTGCTAAGAAATTATCGAAACCAAATATTTTACAGGTGGTGTGAGGATGCAACGACCGGAGAAGTAATCCTTAATTCTTTATTTTCTAGAACAAGGTAAATACAGAACATGTTCTTACTTAGTAATTACGTGCAGTTAATTCTCCACCAATCCGCATTGGAGCAGCATGGTGGAGTATGCTCCAGGCCTTCCTCGGTTGTGGGGAGAGACCCGTGTCCAGCAGTGGGACATAAAAAGGGTTGAAGGACGATATAGACAAAGAGTTGAGAACGAGAATGCTTGCCATGAATCTGGCTGTCACCCGGACAGCCAGATTCTTCTTTCTATAGGTGTTCCGAAGGGCGGATAAAATAATAACAGGGGCAAATGTTTGCCTGTCCCCTCTAGGTAATCCCATTGCCATGGTATTTCACCCATCAACAAAGAAAATTGCAAACACAATTTCTGGTGTTTCATAAGCCCGTTTAAAAACTGTGTAAACAAAAAGTAAGGATGAAACTTCGTCATATGAAACATTAGTTAATAAAGCTTGCTGTATTGCGAAATCGTTTGCTAAACAAAACAATCTAACGGAAACTAAATCAATTAATTTCATGCATAAAATGATGAGAACGTTTATGTGTTAGTGAAATATTAGTTGCAATTTACGCACTTAATTCGGAAAATAATGGCTTATACGCATTATACATGATTGTATTTAATAATCGTTATCGAATAGTACAAAATACAATTATAATGCAATGCTTGCAATTATATGTACTCATATAATTTCCTTTCGTATGATAATGAATTCATTAATAATTTGTACGGTCTTGTCTATAATTATATAGTTTACACTCGTAAAAGTTGTAAAATAGGATGCCTCCTAAGGAAAGAGGGAGTGTAACTGTAAAGCAATTAATCATATTTTACAAAGCAATCGAACGAAACAAACTAATTTCTTTAGATATTTCCAAGGATAAGGTAACAAAAAAATTTGCAATTGTTATCCTTTGCAAATAAAGAAAATTGAGTCTTATTTTTTTCACAAATAGTTCAGATTTATTGGACTTACTAATCTTTAACTCTTTGATTTATGAAAGATTCTGATTAGCCTTTCAGAAGAAACGGTAAATCTAACAAGGAACATTTGTATGTCTGTCATACCCGTAAAGGTACGCTAGTATATGCCAAAAGGGGTTGGTTTGTGTCATTAAAAGCTTTCGCTAAACTAAACAAAGCGCGCAGATTGCAGCGACCGGGATGACATCAAATCAAACATTGTACGCGTTTTTCATTTGTCATTAATGAAGCAATCTTTTACAATTCCTGGTATGTATTTCACTACTTACTCTAGCCAAAAGGGCGCCTAAAGCCGATGTACCGTGTTATTTGACGTTCATCGAGTGTATACGAATGCTTTATGATGAATAAAAAAAAAATAATTATTTTTACATAATTTAAACGCTAGATTTTTATGCCACAAAGCACCTATGTAACACTTTTTATAAAGATATTTATATGTTAAAAAAATGATAATAGATATTCTTAAATCTTTAAATATGTTCGTAATAATCTTTAAGAAATAAACAATTTTTTAATAGAACGATGCTTGCAGTTCTCTTGTCGTTCGTCTGTATCTGTAGGTATTTGGGCGCCCTTTAACTATCCATTTCATACATTCATTTCATACACATTTAAGTTGAAATATGGAGAAATATTACCTAATTTGTTCATGTAGATAATAAATAATTAAGTAACCATGATTTGAATTAATAATAATTAATAAGTCCGACCTTAATAATAATGGCTACTTAGTACTAAATTAAGGTAAACCAACCAAATAGCATACAATATAGGTACATAATATATAAAGAAGGTAAACTTACCATCGTATACCTAATGACTTATACCTATCGCGGTCGTGTAAAATACCCACTCCGCACTCCACAAACAAAACGTTTCAAAAACAATGTAACCCCAACGAAAAAGTTAAGCAAACAAAATATTAATCGCCCCAAAACCAAAACGCATATGTGTAATATTTCGGAAGCCTATCCAAACGCATAAACAATAAAATGCTGAAACGTACGTTAACTCAGTCCTCTGCCGAGGCGAGGCGAACGAGTCGGTCTAGAGCCGCGCCAATATTTGCCGCCGAGCATTATTACTGCACGGCCCTTGTACAATGAAGCGAGAATTACCTGTTTTTTGTCAGTTTAACGCAGGAAGAGTAGTTGTCCGAGTTGCTGGAATTTAGTAAACATTTTGTTTGGAATCTAGATTCATTTATAATTATTTTCAGCTAATAAAACTGTGTATCGCATGTAAACTCAGTCCTCTGTCGTGGCGTGGTCTATATACTTGTCAAAATTTTCCTCCACATATTATCACTGCACCGACTTCAATTATTACCTAGTTGTGTTTTATAAATTCAGTGCAGAAGTAATTGTCCGATTGCTAGAATTTAGTGAAAAAATTGTATTTGGCTGCTTTGAGTTTTGTGTAGAGTAGTTGCGCGAGTTGCTCAATTTTAGTAAAATAATTTCTTTATAATCTTATGGAATTTAAATCAAATGGATAGTTATTTGTATGACGTATTTTTGAAGCAACTGGCGGTTAGTGATTTATTTGTCACAATTTATTTTAATTTTATTTTTATATAATTTTTAAATTATAAATTAATTTCCTGTTATAATTCGCTTTCTTTTAAAGTAGCTTAAAACTTATTCTTATGAGTGTAAAGATAATAAAAAACAAATGTAATTTGTAATAAATTCCCAAATGATTGCATAAATTATATCTTTAAAATAACATCTGATATACCATTGCTTAAAATAGTACTAATATTGCTCTCTCACCTCTATTATTCTGTCGTTACATTTCTGTCTCTTGAATTTCTTTTGTATTAAACCCTTCCGCAATAAACAGGGATTACCTTTTGTACTGACGATAGCCATAAGAAAAAAATAATTATCAAAAGCTGTCTAAGAATTTACGTTTTCTAAAAGTCGTAAATCTCTTATCAATTATCCTGAATATCTTATATTATACAGAGAGCCAAAATTTCGTTAGTTTATTTAAACAACAAAATTCATATTACATGGCTCGCAGTGGCTAAGTAATTAACATACTGCATTCATGCATGCATGCTCGCATTCTCATTTGCTACTCATTTACCAAAGAAAGACTAAAAGGAAATGACATCACAGTTATGATAAAGTTTCTGAACATCAAAATATCACTTTAAAATTAATCCATGACTACAATAACTAAACGGTTATTAGTAGCAATAAAACTACTACTAGGAACACTTTACTCTTTACAAGAGAGCTAAGTCAACAGTCATCTTTTAGCTTGATGCGCCGCGAATGCATTTTTCATGAGAGTGTTTCTTTGTAGTCCACTGCCTGCTTTGCAAGACTGAAATATCTTGCATTTACTAAAATGCACGACAATTTTAGTGGACTTCTAGTCCTATCTAGTCTTTCTAGTGAGTCTACTATAAATATTAACTCACTAAAATCTAGGTATTTGTACGAAGGTTTGTAGAAATGCTTCAATTACTACTCTCATACAGTATATCGCTCTACGTAATGTACCTATACCGTAAGTATATCGCGGTACACTGGCCAAGTTTAGTTTGGTTAACAGGTGGTGGAGCCCAAACCCTTTTCATATTTGAGAGGAGATCCGTGCCCAGCAGTGGGACTGTGATTGGTAGACGATGAGGTACTAGCATAGAAAAGTTTAACAAAAAAAATAAAAATAAAAGAAAAAATAGACTTTTTATCGATGCTAATAAAATAGGCGCTACAATACAAATCAATGCAAATGACATGTCTGTGTATATTTGTATCAGTGCAGAAACTCCGCAAAAAGATGCATTGTGTTAACATACAGTCAATGTATTTTATTTCTTGACTATTGGCGCGTATTCTTGAAGCAAATCAATGGCTAAAGTACTACAGACCTGTAACTTGATGAAGCAAATGCAATTGCATTTCAAGTGACACACAGTCATAATTAAAATACCAAATATGTAAAAGTCAAAACAGCGTTTTAAGACAATTTACTGGTATATATATTTGACTTTTGTTATATGTATGTAAATACTTTAAAAAAATTAAACTTGAAATTAGGTACTAGAAAAACTCCTTTTTGGCATGTACCTACTAGCGACTAGTCAATAAATCGTTGCTACTTGATCAAATTGCAAAATTAGCAGCAACATCAAAACGATGTTCACACGGCAATATTGAGGCCTTGTTTCCATTGCGCTGTTTGTTCTCCAATTAACTAGTACATGTTGTATCCCACAATGCTCATTAGGGCATTGATAATGACGTCGTTACGCTGATTTGAACGTTTAGAATGGTGGCTGTTGTGCTTTTTGTTTTTAATTAGGCGCCGCGCCTGTGCGAATGCCCTTTGGTTAAGTACCGTTGAAATCGTAGCCCTTTATTCCATTCTTAAATTATTTAACATAATTTTTGCTTGTAAAGTTATGCGACGATGTCTTTTTGTTTTATTTGTTTCTGTTATTTTGGTCGTTCTGCTAATCTTATTGTAGTATTTTGTATAAATATATATTATCATATATGTACCACACATAATAAACACATTTATCTTAATACACCTGTAAAAGATTTTTATTAATTCGTGTTTCGCTACGCAACAGAACAGTATCAGGGTTATAAACTCTACAACGGGTTGAAGCAGTTACTTCCGTAAAGAAACGCCTGATAAAATTAATTATAATTAATTTTTATTACGTGGTGGACCTGTGATGTAAGATAACCTTAAGGTTGTCTTACATCGCAGGTCCAAAGACTTAACTGCTACTAAAATTAGTTTACTTACCATGAACATAATATAGCAGAGTTCTTTTCAAGAATTTAACTACATCATTTCTTGCACACTTTGTATAAAGTTTCGAGTAAAATGTGTGTATAGTAGAAATATGCATCGTAAAACTAATGTACTGTTAACAATTTATAACCCATCCATTTGGAGTGAATAAAATAAATATTTTCAGTAAAATATTTTTGCGTGGCCATTTGATGTTTTGACAAGATTGGTAGCTGTTGTTTTTGTGCGTATTTACGTGTACGTAATTAAATAATTACGTATGCCGGATGACACTATATTATACTGAAAACTATAAAGAAATTTAGCTTATCAGTTAGAAGGATTAAAATTGAACTGATGAGATTACGAATAGTTGGTAATCTTGTGAAAAAGAAACGCAAATTCCAACGTGTGTTCATATGCATATTACCAAATGGTATGTCGAATGTAGGTCGAATGCTGATTGCACAGACAGACGCCTCATATCGAATTCTCTTTTTTCCCGCCAAACGATCTCGCTTGCGCGAAAAATTTCATATCGCCTCGCGTTTTGCAAGTAAAATCAGATAACTTTTGACACTTCAATTACGTAGTGATGGCCGACTCTAATTTTTTTTTGCGAGGCGAAAAAGCGGGAAACATGCGTCACAAGCACACAGGAGCCGAAAGTTCTGAGAACAAAATAAAAGTTGGCGCGAAGTTTAGTTCGAGCGGAAGGTAATAAGTGGGAAAATTGAAAAGTTTTATGCTGTTAATATTAAATTGAGTGGAGATCTGCTATCGGAGGCGGTCTATCGAATCGATAAAGCGCACTATCTCGGAGCCGCCGGCATTGTTTTATGTGTTTTACTTCACGCCTGTTAATTTCCCATTAAATTGAAGGCTGAAGGGCAAGCATTTCATCATTTCATTCCTCTCGACGTTCTTTGTCACGGTGAGATAAGTGTTTGTACGTCTTTATAAAACAAATTTGATTTTGTTTTTGGAGACGCCTCCAAATAAATTTACTGTGACCTTCATAGCGAAGTCGTTTGAGAATAAGAAATAAAATATTTGTATAGCTTTCGTCTTTCGCGAGATAAAGAACAAAATGTTATGTGTTCTGCGGAGACCACACTAAAGCTAACAGACAGTTACAAATCTTCATTAACAGCTTGACAAAAAGTCACCAGCTGCCCACTCGTGTAAATCTAACGAAACCAGGTTGTTTAGTTCTGTACCTACTAGTGTAGAACAAGAGAACAGTGGAGTTGCTAAATAGTAATAACTAATAGCTTCATTAGGATTCCCTTTGTTGCCAGAAACAGACATCTAAATTCATCATTTAAACTTCATTTATTATCGTATTCAATTAATCGTGTCCTTTTCTCTTTCCTTCAGAAAGGTTAAACTATAAAATGATCATCTTTGTCCTTAGGAGCAGTGTCATCTGTTTTGAGGTTGGTTTTGTTAAGTCTATCAGCAATCAGTAAATCGAAAATGCTGATAAATCGGACACGAAATATGGTATGATGCGCCTCCACAGATTTCGCAAACATTTAGTTGTATTAATACGTCTCCAAAGTTGAAAATAGCCGCGCGGCCGGCATAAAAGAAATCCACGCAGAACTCACGTGGAAAATAAACTTTTAAGCTGGATTTGCTTTCCACTGACGATTTAGAGTTCAGTTTTGAACAAATAAAACACGATTTTGGTACTTACTAAGTTTTAATGAACACTAATTTATGGATTCTCGCAAACAAATTTGTCGCGTTTATGGCTTTTTCGGGTGGATTCCAGAAGCCGGGATATGGTTAAAATGATGGCGTACCACATCCTATGTTTTGGGTTCATATAAGCTGCTATAAAATTATCTGGATAACAAATTCTGTCAAAGAAACTTGTCGTTTTCACTATAAAAATAATCTGTCTCATAACTGATTTTGGTTGATGTTTTGGTATAATATTATTTAAACATTTCTTAGGTAATCTAGCAGTTTTCCTATTAGAAGTGTGTTTTTTAAAATTTAAAAGAAGACCAAATCTAATATAGTAACACCAATAACTGTTTAATCTATACTAATATATAAAGCTGAAGAGTTTGTTTCTTTGTTTGTTTGTTTGCTTGAACGCGCTAATCTCTGGAACTACAAGTCGGATTTAAAAAATTCTTTTTTTGTCTGATAGCTACATTATAGAGTAAGGTTATAGGCTCTCAAGCGTTACGTCACAATTCTTAAAGTGTGTAAAACCGCGTGACACAGCTAGTTATTAGACAAAGCAAACATTACATTGTCCATGCACTAAAGCAGTTGATTAGAAATGCTATAAATTGTGTTTTGAACCGGTAAACATACAACTCTCGCATGAAATCGTATTCCAAGAGATTTAAGTTCAAGATATAAGTTCTCACACATTAGTTTAATTATTGCTTAAGTAAAACTGAGGTACATTTAAACAAATCTGTGCGACGACTAACGTTTTAACGACGGCATTAAAATTCGTTGAAATAACAACATATATAACGTCTTATTTATGTTCAACTGTTAATCTGCGAAAGTGAAATATTAATATAGCAGCTAGTCAATTTATCACTTAATCTCGGATAGGTTGATTCATTACCATGATTCATCGTACACATGGATTTATACCAAGTTACAAAGATAGGTATGTGACAAAATGAGCCATTAGTTTTTACGAAACGGTTTGTAAACAAGATCGTCCGTCAGTTGGCCTGTTCACAAGAAACTGTCGTGGAGCTCGTGGATACTGTTTTAGAAATAAAGAAAAACTAAGGCTGAGACAAGGGTGTCGAGCAGTCAGAGTAGCAGGCGCGTTATAAGTTAATTTCAGTGCAACAGTATTCTGTAGTATTACTGTCCGTGTTTTGTTTAATGATAGATAGATTAAAGACGTAGTAATATTAAGAAAAGCTACATTTTAGATGAACTTATATCTGTCTGAACTGTGAGGATACATATAAATAACGCTTCACACTCACAGCCCCACACTAGGATTCCCTGTGTCGTCAGTGCCATAGATAAACATAAAGACAAATACACAAACACCCAGACCGGAAACAGAAATCTAAATTCATCATTTCAATTTCTGACCCGCCGGGGATCGAACCTTCGAATGGTGGACTGGCGTGGTAACCACTACACCACACGGGTCGTCAATATGAAAACCTTCATTGTTACTTTGGTGGGTAATAAAATAAATTACTTCGATTTAGTTTACATGAGATAGTCATGATCACGAAAATAAAATGGAGTCTAATATTTTGAATATATAGGTCATTGTAGGTACTAAAGGCAATAATTAACATTAAATATTATAAAGACAAAAATAGTTATGCAATTCATATTCAAATGTTTTAACTCTTAGGAAGGTATTTATAGTTATTTATATGTAAATATAACGGTGACAGCTATGGTTAAGAATATTGTTAGGTTGTAGGTTGATAATTATGATAATGAAGTTAGTTTAGTATCGCTATCAGTCAATCTCCTTATACCATGCGATTGCCTGCAGAATCGCTTTCCGCTAACTAATGTATTATCATCCTTTGTACATGAAAAACGTTGAGAATAACAAGCGGAATAACTGCAGTTTTTATGTAGTTTTTACAATCAAATAGCTTCAAAAGAGTCATTTTAGAGGGTATATTACTTTGTTCTCGATATTATATAGTTAGAATCAACATTGGCACCATTTGTTGCCTTAGGAAACTAATAATGTCTATTTTAATGAGTATTAATATAGTGGATCTTCTTGTAACAGTTGATGCAGCATTTTTATGGAGCTCTTTTAAGAATTTTATGGAGAACTCTTAGGCATACGGTCGTTGGCCTTCACCGCAGAACCAGTAATAATTACTTAACAATCAGTTTAGCAAAGAACTGTGTCGATAATAATTCTTAGTGTATATAATATTGAAAGATTAAAAGTGGCGATGGAAGCCGGACTCTCCGGAACTGTAGGATAAAGTTGAACCACTAAGCTATTGTTCTACCATGCATGCAGCCATCTAAGCGCTGCTACAAAACCACCCATCTTATTCACAGTTATGCTGGTATCAGTCGTATCTCAAGTCCGCAATTTGGCGTGGCACAAGTTACTTGTAATATTCATTATTCGTTTGGCTTCAGCGACTTTAAATGGTACATATACTCCGTTTTTATTTTCCCCTTTATTTATTCTCGCCTCGATTGTTGCCAGAGAGCGCTCATAAAACTATAGAGAGAGTCTTGTTTTACACATTCTTTTATATTTTCAACGTCTATTTCCGAGGGAAAAGAGAGGAGACTGCAACTGTCGCTTCGCTTTGGGAATTTTATAACGCTCGCGTTTTTATTGTGTTTTAAATTAATAGAAGTTTCATAACGACTTTTTCAGCGAAGGTTTGTAGCGGATGACATTTTGTAAGAGCTGGGGGGGATGGTCTGACTTTTAAAAAGTATTAATGGTTGACTTTACCCGACCGAAAAAAGAGGTTATCAACTAGCTATATTATGTAATGTGTACACATAAATACAAATGTACCTTTTTTGCACGATATTTTCCCAAGAAGTGGAACTACTTAATGCGTTATTCCACAATATTCCTAACAAACCTTTAAGCACAAAAGCCAGCTGTGACTGAAGCACTGAAAATCATGTCCATAACATCTCGTGAAGTGTAAACATGTTTTAGTTTTAGAGTAACGCAATAAACGAGTGTATGAAACATTTTGAAGCGAGTACACTTAAAGTAATATTCAGTGTTCCTCTATAAAACAGTCATAAAGATGCTCCAGCGGAATCAAGTATGTGAATGTTCTCGTACAAGTAGACAAGTGTTATAGTACCTACAGCGATTTTATTGCGGCGGAAAATATACTCGTATGCTGACGATTATTAAAAGATTTTCATTTTATATTTCAAACAAGATTTTATGATGTGATGAAAAATAAAGTTCTTACTGAAGGCGAAACAGAGATTTTAGTTATTTAAAACATGATTAAGATAGCCTATGCCCGCGACTTTGCCCGCGTGAACTTCAAAATCAGGACTTAAGAGAAAGAAAAATGGGAAAATCCTGGAAAAACTAAAAAGAAATGAAAGAAAAAAGTAGGTAGCCTATGTTCATCAGACCCTCAAGTATCTCTATATGTAATTTCATCACAATCGGTTCTGCGGTTTGACCGTGATTACGACTCAGACAGATAGACAGTCCGAGTTACTTTGCATTTATAATATTAGTATAGATAGGTACATAATACCTACATAACTAATCAAGTGCTTTAAAATCCAGTTGCAAAGATATAGTTTTAGATATTAATTTTTTTGAGCAACTGATATTTCACATCTGAAAGTTATAACTGAATAAAATTACGACAGCAAGCCTAGAGATCGGATGTTCAATTGCAAAATTGTGACTATAATTGGGTACAAATAAGTATTTCGATAAGATTTGGTGCGATAATATTAGTTTTCACAGACCATCCAATCATACCCGACGTGGAAATAACGCGAAATATAATGAAAAAATGACACTTTTATCCGCTACACTGATTCCGTACCAGAAATGACATTGAACACGAATACGATGGGCATTAAGTCGAAAACACAAAACTACATCGTTACGGCATCAAGTTTAGTGTTCGATAGCTATTTATGAAAGCTGCAATTAAGCATTTGTATCTTCAATATTTTAATAATGATTTTGATATAAGCAGAAAAGACAGCTTCTGATTTTACCTTCACATATTATAATTTTGTCGCATGCCATGCCTTATAAATTATAGTAGATATTTATAGAGACAGACTCCAGAATTGTCGTAATTTCGATGAATATCGAAATTACGACACAGCTCATATTGATCTCGTGAATTGGAATTACATATTGAAATATTTATACCCATTCGGGTGTTTGTTTAAATAACAGCATCCATACATCGTTAATACAATAACAGAGCATGCCCACAGAAACACTGAAATAAACATATCTATCACTCAGGGAGCATCATAATTCCGTCAAGCTTCACACGTTATTACAAATGTCGCAATTTACAAAGTCACCTCTATAACTTAGTACCTAAGGTTTATAATCGATCATTTCAGTCGCAATCAGAATGCATCCATTGGAGTTGTTTTGACACGAAATATTTGGTGTTTGTTCGTCATAATCGTTATTCTAATAGAAATTGACTATAATTTCTCTCAATAGAATCAATAGTAACATGTTCGTTTGAATTACAACAACAGTTTGTTTGAATTACACCAATGATAGGGAATCCTCTAATTGAGTTCTTCTAAATAATGTACTTACCTTTTTCGTTTTCTTATATTTACACGAGTACGAAAGCAAGGACCTCATTAATTTACTGTTAAAAAAACCATGTACTCGTGTATCTAAGAATGAGTCAATCAGTGTTTCTTAGCCTCTATTAAGGAAATTACGAGTATAATATGGGCTTTTTTCGTTTTCTATATTTACAGGTGTAAGAATACAATGATCACAATTACTGTAAAATAAACCATGTTTATCTAAGAATGCGTCAATCAACTATATACTAATATCTATAAAAGTTTGTTTGAATGGGAAGGTACGATTGTTTCATCTACATATTGTTACAATATGTTATCTGAAAAACTGTCTAATGTTCTTGATTTGGAATTCTTAAGCGTAAGCGGTTCGTGGTCCATTAACCCTTGACAAGAATGTAGAGTATATCTTTCAGCCGTTTGTTCCTACGGTGTACCGCTACCCGTTAACAAGCACATAGGAAATATTTCCATAACCATGACTCATATTGACGCACGATTGATTTTATTGATGTGCAAACACATTTATGTCTCTTTGTGTAAGAGATTCTTTAGTGCCTCCCATCTCATAGTTATTACTTCCCACCAGTCTACGAGCTTAATCAATTTTCAATTTTATTACACAGGTCATAAAACACATTTGATCTGCCCTTGTGAAATGAAACAAGAAATCGTCCAAACTATTCTGTTATAACTATTTCTACAGGTTCATATTTGAAAACGCTCAAACACAATTTCCGCTTTCGACTACGGTACGTTTCCGTGCTAACGTAGCCGGAATTAAAAAGTGAGTTGACTTTTCAAAGATTGTTCGAAATATACCTACATAAATAGGATTTTGGAACAATGGAAATGAACGAGCATATTAAAAATTGGTTTAGATTTGGGGTTATTTTTGTCGCTAAACCAACTCTGCGACCACTCCATTATAGTGTGGGGTAGTGTGTGAAAAAGTGTGAAGAAACAATTGCTGATAGGAACATTTAATGAAATAAACAGCGCCACACCGAACACCAAACGTTCATATGACATGATTACTCTAAGCTCATTACACAACTCGTAAGTTGTAATCTGACCGTGCACTTCCTACCACGTGCGTTCCTATAGATAACGAAGATTTCCAACACTTGTTGCCGACGTGTTTATTGCATACGAACTTACAACCGTAAACCGTTCCCAAGGTGAAGTTTGATTGTTCCGAACAAATACACAGCCTGCTCCAAATGCGGTTTTGAGGCCACAGTCGTATTTGCTTTTAACTGGATTTAAATAGGTCGAAGTACAAAAGGATAAGTTAATGGATCGTTTACTATTTCGTTTGAACAATGACCTCGTAAAGAATTAATAGGGACTTAGGTTTGAAGAGATAATGTGCGGCTAGCCGCTTCACACAGTCTTTTATCTCGTTTCGTTTGTGGTTGTAACATTAAATATGTTGATGTTAATGTGGGAATCACCTTAGATTGGTCAATAAATTTGAGTTACATATACGGTTTTCTTTATTTGCAGATTAATAAGGTACATAAATGCTTTTATACTATAATTTACAGTGTTCCTTTGTTTTGCAATCAAGGCATGCAAATTTGGGTGGGTGACATAGATAAACGATAATATTTTTATACTGATAAAAAATATTTTGCAATTTTCAAAAACATTTAATTAATAATTAATTAACTAAAGATTTTATCGGAATATGTATTGGAAGTTTTGAAATATCGCTGATCTCCGAAATAATTATCTTTTTACCAATTGCCAGATGTGTCGAGTTGACATCTGCCTTCGCTCCCGAATTTAATGGTCCCCAAAGGCGCAATATACTAAACAGCGAACATGTTCTAAATTTGAAGAAGCAAATCGTTCTCTCGATACATTCGAACGGAAATAGAAGACACATGATCCCGCGGGAAGTCAAAGAAAAAACGTAAAGGAGAAACACATGACCTCATTTGTAGAGGCGTTGGAATTATTTATTACGTTTGATACTTCGCGTCGGGCCGCTCTTTGTCTTTTGTGATTTTAATATCGCCTTCCTAAGTCTCTTTTAAGGGGATCAGTTGTTTTATTGCCAATCCGAAAAAGGCTTAATTTGTCGCTGAGGAATTGTGATTTATTAATGAGCGCTCCAGTTGTTTCGCGATCCTTTGTAGAAACCAAAGTGGCTCAGCTTAAAAATTCTTTGTAGGAATTGGCGCTGACAAAACTTTTTTATTTACATTTATAATTTTGATTTCTCTTTGATACTCAGTTGCCCAGATTTAACCGAATTAATATTCTGTCTTTTTAATATTATCCGAGACCATAAGAAAACTTTTGGTAACTGGATGATTAGTTTCACAGAAAAATCTAAATAAACTTCATAATTAGAAATTGGATATCACGTTTGTAACAAAGTGACAAAACATTTCATCGTCTCGAATACAAAATGTTTAAGACTGACTTATTGGAAAGAAGCATTTTAAACCTTAATGCATTTAAGTTACATGCACTTCAGTTTTTTGTAGAGATAAGTTATATTTGTTTCAATATTTGTATACGCCCGCCAGATGCGCCAGTCCAAGTGACTACTAGTATAACCTCTTGTTTGTGTTATTAAACTGGGATGCATAAAAATAAGAAATAATTCAATAGAAAAAATATAACGTTATGTTTTGAAATATATTTTAATAAATTTGATTTGATTAATAAATTTGATTGATTAATACTTTTAGATATATTATAATAATGGCTTGAAATAAATTTTAAATAAGTGGGTAGGTTTTAGAAGACTATTACACATATTTGTATGTCCACGCATCACTAGGTTACTCGTAAAAATGATGAAATTTACACCATACATCTTAAAGAAAATTGAGTATATTTGTAAAGAAACGAAATATGAAACGAAATGATACATATAAATACTCATGATGTCTGCAGTATAGGATACCGAATCAGTAATGCAACTAATTTAATATACGAGTATATGTTCCGTAGAATCTAGAGACCAGGACAATCCTTTTGACTGAGATACTGCTGGCGACACAAGTGCCAACATCGACGACTAATGACCATTCGGCGACGATGTAAACACTCGGCGGTACACTGTCAAAATCATCACGAGGGTTCCTTGGAAAAATGGGAGGATTTGTTTTTTGTTTACGTTTCCAGACATTTATGGTGTGACGTTGTAGAACTTGGAGATGGATGGTTTGACGATGTTGCAGTGCTTACCGCGCTTAAAATTGCAATGCTACGTCATCGTTTTAAGTAGTAAATTTAATAAAAAAAAATAAATGGCATATTTAAAAGGTTTATTTTTATTATAAATATTACTTAATCTTTAATTTTTTAAATATAGTTTTTTTACTTGAAAAACTTAATTAAATTTAAATAAAAAGGCATATTAGTTTGATTATTAAATGTGAGAAACCAGCTGATTTACATCAAAGTGATAGATCAACGCAACGTGAGAGCAACGACAGCTAGCCATATATGCATAAGCTAGAGGTTAATAAAAACGTCACAAATACTTCCAACAAAGGCATCGAATATCTAAACTTAGTAACAGTTACTTATGAAGCAAAACATTTTATCGAAATATGTGGATATCTTCTTAAGAGAAACATTTTGCTAAAATGCCACAAACAAAAGGAACCCCGTAACTCGATACGAGAGTTAACTGTTTGCCAACGCTTTATGTTTAGCGAAATCAAACACAAATTGAGTGGCGTTCCACAAAAATATAAGAGGGGTGGCGGCAGTAGCAGAATTCTAGAGGGACTGGTCTTATAAGCAAAGATAAACGAGTGAACTGTTGAAATTACATTGTATTTTATTCATTACTAGTCTATGCCCGCGACTTCAAAATCGGGTTCAAAGAGATATTATACATAAAAAATTGGAAAATCCTGGAAAAACTGAAAAAAAAGTTGGAGAAAAAATTAGCTTATGTTCATCCCAACACCTACAAGACGTATCTCCATATGAATTTTCATCACGATCAGAGGTTTGGCCGTGATAACGTCACAGACAGATAGACTACTTACTTTAAGATAGGTTTAGTATAAGGATTAAAGTTATTTTTTTGTAATTTTATAAACTTTTGATATTTGTTATACAAGTAACGACATGTATAAGACATTTAATTCTTAATTTAAATATAATTTGATAATAAGGAAAGGCAACGTTTAGATAGATAGATGGATGATAACACTTTATTGTACACCAACATTATTCAATACAAAAAATTGATAAACAAAAAAGGTATATAAAAGGTGGTCTTATTGTTAAGAAGCAATTTCATCCAGACAGTCTTGGCGCAAAAATCTGTTAAAAGTAACAAGACATCGTGTAGTTTATTATAATGTACAAAATAGCGACAAAATTATGTTATCGTTCACCTGTCACAGTGAAGCAATATTTTAACCAATAGCACAAAATCAGGCTAAGATTATCGGAGAATTTGTTTTAAGGCACTTGAGGTACTTGTAAATATTTGGTAAGCCTTTCTATAGCCACGCTAACGTATTTCACCTGCCGGTCGCTACATGAAGGTTTAATGTTATTTATTTTTCTGCTCTTACAAATGTTTCGAGGAAAATTGACCCAGATAATAATTTCAAGAAACCTCCGTTTTCTTATGCTTAACAAAAGATCGTGTGTGAGAAAAGGCCGCTCAATTCGATATGTCAAACAGTATGGAAGGTTTTATTGTTACAACTACTTACATTGTTGTTGTAATATAAGAGTAAAAAGTATTAAACTTTATACGTACGTGTATATACGATTTTCTCAAAATTGATTTATTCACATTGTAATTAAATCATATTGTACAGTATAATAATTAACCTGTCTGTACAATTCCATTTACACGAAGCGTCTACGGTTAAACCCTGTTGAACTGAATGACCAATAATACTGTATATACGCGGTATATGCGCTGACAACATTAGCGTCTTAGCTGTTTTCCTGATTACAGGCGTTATCCGGATCGATTTGTGATTCAAATTTAAACTACATTGTTGCCTTGAAATATAATAGTGTGATGTAATCTTACTATGCATATAAATTAGTGCCTTCAACCCTTTTAATGTCCCACTGCAGGGCAAGGGGCACGGGTCTCTCCCCACAACCGGAGAAGGCCTGGAGCATACTTCACTACGCTGCTCCAATGCGGATTGGTGGATATATATTATTATATTTATGATATAAATAGTGGATATAAATTAGTAAAGAAACTAATTTATCTGAATTTGCAAAGTTAAATTGCATACCCGTAAGGTTTTCAGAGTAAATGAGTTTTGTCTAATTGTAAGTGAAACCTAAAATAATCTCATATTTTGAAAAAATAGTAGTAGAACAATGAGTTGACCATGATGGCGATGAAGTTAAATTACTTTAAGCCCTCATTTATATTTAATTGGCTTCAACCCTTTTTTTTTATGTCCCACTGC
>DWQK01000211.1:0-24275 GCA_018231225.1 Noctuana stator
CACGTTCATGTTTAGATTGCGTTATGAAGTTATTGACAAGGAATCTCGGGTGCCATAGTGAAGACGTTGAATAGATTTCGCTGCGTGTTTGCGGAAACGATATCCCATGCTGGGTGTCACTTTCGTCGTTGAAGGAAACTATTCGTTACTTTTCTATATACATATACGTTGATAATTTCGTGTCAGGCGTCTTCATTGAAACGTTAGTAGGTCGGTCGATTCAACAAGTAACGGCGCGGCGCCTGTTGCGCGCGGGAGGGCGGGGCGCCTGTTGCGCCTCGTAGACGCCGCTGCCGCCCACTTCACTGGCTCCTCATGTTCTACAAATACTTTTGACCCATTTAAGCAGAATTTTCGTACGCCTCACTAAGCCCGACCTACCTATCCACCTCGTCCGCCTCGAACATAATTTTTCCAGTACGTGACTGATCGATCTTTGTTTAATTGACACATAATATGTTCGAACGAAACTGAATGAAAAATTAATAGGTAGAAGTAGTGACTTTATTATCGCTTTTATTTAAAGTTGGATGTTTGGACGTTTTAATATAACATTACTATACATACTGTAATAATAATAATAATAATGGTTAATACTCCTATGTCGTGTAACTCAGTGCCAAGTCATTACCATTTAATGGATTTTGTCTAAAATAACATCAGTATTAAAGAGTTATGTGCTTGAAGTAACTTCGACAAGTGGGGCCGCAGCGAGACTTTCTAGAAAACAGCAGAACTTTATATAGGAGTAAACTCTAATTGCACATCATTTAGTCACAGAAATATCCTAACATAAATCGGTCCACTACTACGACACAACGCATCCGAGTTGTTCGGAGACTAATTTAGAAGTTGTGTATGTGCCCGCATCGCATATTCTGATTGACATCACCGGCAAAGTCGCGCACAACTTATGCATGGTTTCTGACAACTTTCCTCTTGAGCCATATAAGTGTTCAGTATGTGTAAATCCGTAAAATACGCTAGTGGGCTAGAATCTAATATGAAACTGGAATAAACTTACTTCTAAAAACGCATCTGCCGGTTTAATACGATAACAAAGATCGTCAAGAAGTATCGTCAATCACTACATAGTATAAAACAAAATCGCTTTCTCTGTCCTTATGTATGCTTAAATCTTTAAAACTACGCAACGGATTTTGATGCGGTTTTTTTAATAGATAGAGTGATAGAAGAGGAAGGATTATACGTATAAACGTTCACAGTTTTTCTGTAGTGTATTTCAGCATTGCATCCGTGCGTAGCCGGGGCGGGTTGCTAGTTCAAAATAAAGAACAAAAAAATTATATACATATTCCACCACATAAAATATATTCCACCAAGATGACCAAGTTAGTTGGTGGAACGTCAGATATTATGTTTATTTAGGAAAAGTGTTCAAAGTGATAAGTTATTATTAAAATATGAGCCATTAAATTGATAAAAGGCACCATCCAATTTTTATAAAACTTAAGGCAGACTAAAATTAAATACTTACCTACTTATCTCCTCAAAATGTTTAGCAGCAAATCCACGTATTGCAGTTATTAGTTCTGATCCTATTGTTACAGTATGTTCAGAGATTAATCCCGAAGTTCAAGAGTTTCATTAATACCGCAGCCGGAGTCGAGTCCTCGTATGGTCTCGACAACTTTCTGTTTGAGTCTTGCTTCTTATTATTGCTTCGCTTGTACTATTTTGTAGTATATATATATTTTTCTATACAAAATAATAAGTTATAAACAGTTAGTAACTCTCCTGTAAAACCGGCAACGCTTCTGAATTCCTCTGATATTGCCCAAGTCCATAGGTATCTATCACACAATCAGGTCGCCCGTTTGACTGTTTGCTAGGTTTTAATTATAAAAACAGAAACACAAAAAGTTGATATGCTGTGTTATTCAGATTCCTTTATAATTATATTTGTGTCTTTTGAGCCTTTTACTTAGCCGTTCTATGTATGCCAAAATTATATTCAATTTAGTATACTTACCGAATGCCCTGAAGGAAAATAAGAATCACACATTTGTGATGAAAAAAAATTATAATTATTTTTCTGTAGGTATTAAGTTTAAATAAATAGAACGCATAGAGCCTTGGTACTTATATAGAAGCTATAGAATATATAGCTATAGAAGAAGATATTATATATAATAATACGTGGATGAATGTAATGCAACTGGAAGCCTGTAGGCCTATTTTTGGAGCTCCCGTGTTATTGTTTGCTCCCACATCGCGGCACGTTTCCCACGATCACGTTCTCTGAATACTAATAGGCTGTAGTGTTGTGATCAACAATCATATACGATTAACGATTGAGGGCCCGTGTGGTGTGGTGTGTAGTAGTTACCATACAGCTTTCACCATTTGGAGAGTCCCCTTAATTTTAAATGATCCATTTAGTTTTTTGTTCCGGGTTTGGGTGTTTGTGTTCGTCAGACTAACTCTTACTAAGACTCAGTTGAGCCTAGTATGGAGCTATGAGTGTCCTCGTAAATTTTGAATTACTCGAGTTCAACATAGTAATAATATTTTGATTTACCTACTGGTAAATCAAAATTAAATCAAACTATTACTATAGTTAAAGGGATCCCAGATCTTTTAGTGTTCTTAATTAGATTTTGCAATAGTAGTTCTAAACTGAACTAATACCTACTTGGAAACTCAACAATTTATGTCATAACTCCTAATTGTCTGAAAGAGGATTTATTATAGGTGCATTTCACAAAATATAAAAAGTACTGATTTCTCTTATAAATACTGTGAAATTAAAGCATTTCTATTTGTAAATTGATTTATTTAGTTACTTTGGAGTGTGGAGTGTGGAGCGTGGAGTTGGAGTGCGGAGTGTTTTAGTGTAGAGGATATTTTGATAATGTTTTTAACAATTAAAATATCCTACCTATGTATGGTTACTTACATTGGTTAAAATGAAATGAATATGTTAATAGAGTGGTCGTATATTCCAATTAGTAATAATTTATTTAAAAGGTTTCATTTAAATCTTTATACAGTCACATCACTATCAGGATAGCGTTGTGATTCGAGGCAGAACTCAGGTCGCGCCTCCGAAAATTGGATTCGGATCGCACACACTGCACTTTGTATTACCGTCCGGCTGAACAAAACAATGCCCAATCAAACTATGCCCACGCTATGAATACGTTGCGGGGAACTGGGAGGGCATTGTTTAAAAACCATACCTATCTGAAGTTTATTAAATTCCCGTAGGTGTATCGAAATTTTGGAACATGTTGTGTACGATGTGATGATAAGTTCGCTTGTTCATTTGTGTACCTAATGATGTGATAAAGATTGCGTTTCCTAAAATTACTCACTTATACTTTATTTTTTTATATCGTAAATGAATACCAAACGAGGATGCAGGCCATTGCTGGCCACCTAATATTACTATGTCCAACCTTAAATAAGTGTGAAACCTGGTGAAGATTGAGATGGTCCTTTCATTGTCTCCGGTATCCGCACCTCCCCAACCGAAACATAAGAACTTGATACAAGACTTGTTTCACAACAGATTATGAGGTCAGTAGTAGTAATTACCCGGACGATCTGTAGGTACTAGTTCTACCACATATTATATTCGACACCGATTATAATTTAATATGTAATGAAAATTTATTAAGGGGAAATTACATTACAGAATTTATTTTATCAGCGTGATTTAATTAAAACATTGATTCAAAGTTATTGTTCGGAACACAATAGATATTGCGACAGGTTCCGTTATTCAGAATATCGGCCGTGCGTGACGAATTATAATCTGTTCGGAGTAGTAATCCCGTTGCAGCACTACGAAGCATGATCGACGGACGAGCGATATTTGTGCTGTTTGTCGGACGAACCGCATCGTTATCATATCTGCCCTATTTCCACATATGTTTTAAGGAAATATAACTCAGTTTGATTTTTCAGACGATTTTCAGACGATTTGATTCCTAAATGAAGAAAAAAAATATAAATTTTAGTCTGCTAAATATTTAAATATTTGCTATTTAAACTGTAAGCTTTAGAAATACCTACGATATGCTTACTACCGATTTCAATCACGCCGTAAAATCGGTTCAAAGGTTGAACAAAGGTTCAACTTGTCAAGACAATAGCAAATTTTGGTGCTACGTATCGATGTGATTGGTTATTAATTTGCAAAATGTCCGTAGTCTCCGATCCAGAGCTCTTAAGCCCGTCGGCTGTATGACAATGGAGGCAGACGGTCCCATGGATTACTGCCCCCCTTAGGTGTTCTCTCAACAAATGGGGATTTAATTTGCCGTATCCGTAAATACAATAGACGAAATTTCAGTGTCTCCTCGATCCTGTCTGTTCCGCAGCGTAGGGTCATCGGTTTTAATTATTACAGTTTTCGGTTAAGTGAGTCCTTTGAAAGACACGATATTATGATGTTGCTAGAATATGATGTTTGGATATAAAGAGCTATTCTGTTTGTAATGGAATAAAATGCTTTTAGTAAAAAGTTTAAAAAAGGATTCATATAGGTACTATGGTATTAATACATTACTTTGCGTGTTTTTCTAGGAATCTATATTGAAACAATATTTTGTTATTTAGGGACCGACGTCTATCGGTTGTGATAACAAATCTTTTAAAATTATTAATGTTAGATGTTTTGAATACAATGCGGCCAAATGCGCATTTTCGATGCCTCTACTAAATTCAGCAGGTCACCTCCATACCATCTCATTCACACCATCCAGTAGGTTAAAGCAGGTCACCAAATCGTAATACAAGACTACTAAAACAATTGCTATGTCGTACGTTTTTAATAATGCGATGAACACAGAGTTTCAAAAACGCGTCGCGATTATTGTCGCGATACTAAAAACATCGTCTGGGCAAAAAGTATCCCGTGAGGTATGGCCCTAGAACAATGGGCAGCAAAGGGTAGCGTCACGGTGCGCGGCCATACGAAACATCGCTTGCCAACGATCCCGCCTCATGATTGATGAGCGACGCAAACACCGCACCGCGCCCGGCTCATTCAATTTGCTGTCATCGCGCTCATACGTTGCAGTCTTGTTGGAATATCGATAAAGGATTTCGAAGGCAATCTTCCGCTTATGAACTTTGTAAGGTTGTGTCTACTAACGGGACGGTGTTTTAAAAGATTATTTGTCTAATGTCAATAACAAAAAAATATTATAAGTAAGGCAGTAAAACTATGTTAATACCGATTATGACTGTGCATCGATGATGTTCGCTTGTTAGATTGTTTTTCCGCTTAAATGACCTAAGTGTCTCCATCGTCAATAAAATTAACGGGTCCGGCTAGCATTGTCTAATTACTATAGGTCTTGAAACTATGTTTATGATTACTTTGTTGGCTAAATTAGATCATTGTGCGATGCATCTTGACATAACTCCGTAGCGTAATATTAACACTTATCAGTGTATCTGTCATGATGACGTATAATGCAATTTCCGTTTGGCTTGTAACTAATAAAACATTAGTTGCTTTTGTCTTATCTTCCTTTATCGTCATTCTTTATATACAAAATACAAATATGCTGCATTGTATACAAAGACAAATATATAGACAGATAAATTTAATATTACATAAAATAATTTGTAATATTTAAAAATTGCAAAATAACCGGTATTTAATTGTATTAAAAAATCTATCCTTACCTATCGGTGCAGTTTATTTAGTTCACCTGCGTTAGTTCACCTGGGTGCATTAAGTATACTGATTCCAAAAGCGCAAAAGGTATATTATGTGTCTGGCCTTTACCGTAGTACAACTGTTAAAGTTCCTCATTTTACGAGCCCGGTTATCAAATAAAGCGCTAACCTAAAAATATCACCGAATGCAATTACAATTACTGCGAAGCTCGTCACAATCTGATTACGCTGTACACCGATAATTTACCTCATGGCTGGTCCATACCTCGTTTAGTTCTAGTATCCACGTCTCGTGCAAGTGGTCGTGTTGTCCGCCGGCAGCAGAAAATTAACCGGAGTGCTTTTTTATTGCGTTTAAGCTCGCCACTGGCGTTAAAATGCAATTTGGTGTGACGTCGACGGCAAAGTCGTGCCGCTCGCAACTTGACAATGTTTCACTCGTGTGAATTATTTTGTTTTACGCTCACCTCGTCAACTAAATCCCTTAGGGATTTAGTTAATAGGATAGTAGAAAAAAGTTACATACCTTTACAACCTTATTGTTAGGTAGTATTATTGAAATTCAATCATGTCTATTAACGATATTTTGTATTGTAATTTAATACTAAGCTCGTTATAAGTTGTGTCTCCAATACTTCAGTTTGTAATAATAGTAATGTCAGCATAGGCAACAACTCACTGGGATAAAGTTTGAAAACTTCTGCAATGTTTGTCTGACTCTTCTATCTTCCAGTGTGGATACCTCGAGTGCGGCACTCGAATGAGCTACTGATTCTTTTATTATTTGTTATGGAACCATGCAATCAACTTAGAAGTTTCTTTTTAAGTTGATAAAAAAGTGAAGGAGTTAAAAATCCTTGTGATCTTTGACAGTTTTGATAAAAATATATTGATACAATATCTAACATTCATACCTACTGTTGGACAGTAAGTTCTAGAAATAGCTTCCCTATCTCAGAAGTTTCGATCATAAGTTTGAGACATTCTAAATCTGCGCCAATACTTACCCCATTTATTATTAATCCCCGCTAGATAGAAACTACGCCAGACGCCCGGTTTTATCTCAAATTAAATTTAAAACTTTGCCCTTACGTTCTTTCTAGACATTTAATTGAGAAAACTCCATTTTTAGTCGGAATACTTTAAGGGATTAGCTTTGAGTTGTTTGAGTTTGCATATGTGCTGATAATTACGGAGAATTTAATTGGAGAGTAATATTCTTTAGCAATCTTTCCCATTTAAGTTTTAATTATATTTATAACTAGAAAAGAGTGGTACAGATTGTGTTCGGAATCATGATGACATTAAACGACTACACAGCAGCGATAAATATAAATTACTATGTAGCTTTTCGGAAGTTACGAGTATAAGCTACGATTAGTCTACAAGTCTACGCTGCTACGGTTGACGATACGCCTGTGTAGCACTACCTCTGCCCGTTTGTTAGATTTTGGTTAACTATTTCAACATTCTAATTGATTATATTCGAAATAGGTATTGTAACAAAATTAAAAAAGCACTTTGAAACCTATTAATTGAACTTTATTTTCTGTTCTACGACGTGAGAAGAGCTTCGCTGAGATTTAGTGCGGGCGTTAGGTTCGCAGTAATGTGCAGTGGACTCACGTTCCGAGGTGTAAAGCCGTGATACCGCCCGAGTTAATCTGGCTAAGTGAATTACTTGCAGCTGGCCATCCCGCGCTCGCCTAAATTCAGGGTATCATGCTTATGCTTGGATTATTTATTTTTGATTGTTATTGTATTATCTTTTTTTACAATTTACATGTTCAATATTACTCGCGTTAATGTCAATATTGACGTTAATATTATTCCGTAATTGGTTTTTTCCCTTGAAATGCTATAAAGTTCACAATTCAATATACGAATTAATTTTATACGATCTTCTTTTATTTATTAAGTTATACTAATTATGATCTCGAGCAGCCCTCATATTGTTTTAACAAATTTTGAAACAAATCACTCCCTCAATGTTCGTTACTGAGCTTACAATATTCAAAACCATTATTGGAATATTTCAATGTTTGTTTGGAATTTGCTCAAAACGTCTTTAATATAAGACAACATGGCGGACAAACATGGCTATAACGGGAGTTTTATGATAAAGTTAATTAGATAGAGCATTCGTTCCCCTGAGCAAGAATATACAGATTAGACGCTGCGTCAGACGGTCTTACGAACAGGAAAAAAAATGAACATTGAACGATAGATTTGTTATAAGTTTTAAAGTAAACTGTAAATGTTGCATTTGAAGAAGATTAAAAAATTTGTCTCATGTCTGTTAAATTGTAAAGAAAACTCTAAGTCTTGCATTAAAATATTCAGTAGGAACCTGTATCTGTGGCTGTTCACTTAGCAACTTGCTATTTGTATCAAAATATAAAGTGCATCCAGTAAATATATTCTGTTGGCCGCGTTGCAAACTGCTTAAAAGTTTTGTTCAAACAAAGTTTATGACTTCAGCAACTGTCTTGTTTGACGCTTGGTGTTGCGTTCAGAAATTTAAATTAAGGAACTTAAATCCAGTGGTAATAGAATGGTAGTATTATATAATTTCGTGACCATCAAGCGGATACGGGGAAGTTAAAGTGGATTGCGTTTCAAACGTTCGAAATTACTATCAGAGTGAATAGTACCGCTATTGACCACTGAATACTCTGGTAGCTCATTTCAAATTTTGTGAAGAACTTGTGAGTATGTTTCCTTCGCCTTAGGGTGCAGTTAGTTTCATGATCGGTAATGATATTAGTACGCCAATGTACCCAGTTAAATCAAATATTTAATAAGGATTTGATTATAATGTGTCCGTATAATATACTGTTATGTAAACAATTGCCTATCATTACAATTTCAGCAAACCCGAAATAAGTTTTATTTGAGTGGTAGTTAATTATTATTTATAGAAACAATAAATACCTTAACAAGAGTATCAAAAACAGGACACGTGTGTGTAGTTGTACTTACGGTTTTCGTATCCGTTTCTTGAAGACTTTACTTTGAAAATGCGGTGTTTGGGATCTGGAGCCAACTACGCCTCGAAGTCCGTAAGTGGTCTGGTGTTGTGTAAATTGGTAACATCCGGCACGGCCGGAAGCTACCCGCTCAACTTTGATTATATGACGCTGCTCATATTCTGCTCTCATCCTTATAGTTTGTGTGGATTTAGCTAGAAGATAGCGGTAACTATAAACATACTTCAATTTTAGTAGATACCTTCTTTGAGGTTAAACTAGGTAGCAATTTGGAACAAGTTAAATGTTTAATGTAAATACTTTGTTTATGCGACATGTTTGATCATATTCAATGTAATTTTACAATACGCAATCAAAACATTATAGTAGTATGTCGTATGTATGACTTCAAAATTGTCGCGCACATTAAGACTTATATGGTTTTCTCATGGAAGCCATTGTCAGAACTGGACCATTGACCACACTTAAAGGAGACGACCATCAGCCTCCGGGGTAGCAGCGCATGTAGTTACGACCTCAGACAGGACACGAGCCTACTTCATATCATAAAAAAATTAAATGAGAATACACGTTAAGCACCAGCTTTCAAATAAAAAAAGAATCATCAAAATCCATTCTCCCAGGCAAATATGATATAACAAACATATAAAGAAAATATAATCGAAATGAGAACCTCCTCATTTTTTAAAGTCGATTGAAAACAAACGGTCCTCCATCTGTGGTGTCAAGGTACGATGGTGAGATTGGTTGCATATCATCATGCAGTTGCAACAGTGTTTATATTGGTTCACTTTGATTAAGGCGGCCTGTGATTGTCGCAGCTCGCAGTTTTTAAATCGAATTCTGCGATATTGCTTGCACTCCTCTCCCTGGTGGTTAAATTTTTTTTATTTTTAATTTCATCCGCTACTTGTACTATTTTTCATATAAATAACTTGTGAATTTTGTGGAATTAATAATATTACTGATGAAAATGTTTCGTTACTCAAATATTTCCGTTGTGGTAGACTTATTGTATATAATGGTAACGAGAAAAGAACAATGAAGGTATTAAAAATAAAAATAAAATTACCGTACTTGAAAATAGTACTATGATAATATTTCCCCAAAAACATGAATGTGAAAGGTAACCATATCAAAGAATATATAATAGGTACGTTGTAGTCGTTTTTGCTTCGATAAAAGTAAGTGATGCCAAATTTCATCTGAAAAATGATTTCAAAAGTGTGATACTCATATATATATTAGATAGAAATTTGAAAGTTATTTTAACCCTAGCAATATATGTTTATCTATCATTTTAATTCTATCAGCAACAAGGAGTTGTATAAATACAGTGGTTGGTCATTACATCGCGTAAACCTACTACAAGTTTGTTTACGTTTATCACGAGTACCAAAGTGATAACCTGATAATGAACCCAAAACGAGAAACTGAAACCATACGGTAGGTAAATGCGATTTCTGTTAAAGAAAAAAAAGTCCCACCTAATGCATCTGGCTCGCAAACGTAACAGCATTAAAGGTGTGAGGATATTGAATTAGTCGCGGATTTTACATTTTTTACCGGACGAAAGAAGGAATAAGGCGTGGTGCCGGTCGGGCGGTGAATCAATTACGTTACGTTGACATGGTGGCGAGCGGTAATTCGATCCGTCGGGCAAATGTTGATTCTACCTCGGGGCATGTCCGACGGACATTGATCTACTTTCATCATTAGCACTAGTGTATCGCTGCCCTAATTAACCCAAAAACTATTATTTATCTAAAAAAAAATTAATGTTCCATCAATGATATGTGATAAATGCCTGTATTATACTATTGATTATATTATATTATTGATTACCAATGTGATAAACAAAATTTTTATGTTAGTTTTTAATATGGACTGTATGATTGAAATATCGACATTGTTTTTTAATATTGTGATAAAGAGAGAGATTTATACTTGTCGCAGCTCATATCGTTCAGGTCACGGTAAGCTTTAATTTTATGTGCATCCAGTCATTGACTCACTCCCATAGGATCTGGATCATTAAGTGGGTAAATGGTTAATGAAAATAGAATGAGCACTAAACATCGGAGCGGAATTTCGCCAGTCACCTAGCCGTCGTTAAATGTTGTTATCGTCGCGATTAAGTAACAAAACAACTCAGCTGGAGGATGTGGGGGGTGTGAGAGGTGCGGGGAGGGCGTCGCGAATAATAATCTCAGTTTACGACGGCAGCCGAGTGAATCAATAAAAACACTAATAATGCACAGGCGTAATCCGGTTCGTGCAACGTCGCGATTACCGACACTAACGAGATCGTAAAGACGGATCACCAATGCACGGATCGGCTTAGCCCCGAAACATAAGCACCGCGGGTGGAACGGTCGACAGCCCACTACCCTTACCCGTATTGCCTATCCGCCGCCGCTTGTGCTGTCCATAATGTAATAAACGCCACACAATGTCCAAATACTTTTAGCCTGAAAGTTTGTCGCAATTATTGCTACGCTTTAAGATTATTGGTATATTATACAATTATTCGTTTACGTATCGCACAGCTATACTCGATTATGTATACCTACTACTTGTTGTTTTGGATTTTGTATTTCTTATTTATTTAATAGAAATTGTAAAACGTTGTATATAATTAAATTACTTAGATTCGTATGTGAGTAAAAAGCAAAAGACAAGTAGCGGACAGTGTAAGCTGTTATTGAAAATAAAAATATCTCTTGATTTGACTACATGAAAAGATCACCGTAGCAATTTTTTTGTAATTTTACTATTATAAAATAATTAGCAAACATCAATGTAAAGCGTAACGGTAAAGATCAACGATGCAGTATGATAACTAATTGTAATTTAACAGAAGAGGATTCATACGAAAAAGAACGAATTTTCTTTTGTAATGTAAGTACCAAAAGTACTCTAGGCACTGAATTGAACACTAGGTTAGGTAAACAACCCTAAAATGCTACAAGGAAACTATTATTCTCAATTTACACCGAGGTGGCGAAAGCTCTAGCAGACGCGGCGGGTGTTCTCCTTGATTAAATCCAGGGAAGTAAAAGTAACGATCTGTGTGCATGTCACAAATTGTTACTTTTTGGATTAATGCAAGCAGAATGAATCCAAAGCAGCACCAGACGACACGTGTGGCACAGTTGTGACCATACCGATTTACCCTTCGATGGATCCTGGATTCGATGTACAGCGTTTAACAAAGAAAAAAACTATGTATGTTGGAAAGATTCCCTTTTAGAAGTTCTTCAAAAAATTCCTCTATAGCATAATAATATAGACAATATTTATTAAGGTTGATTTGCTATAACTCGACTATACCGTTTCCGTATACTGTTTTTATAATATTCAAATTTCTTGTAATAGACTGCTTTATTTGCAACGATGCTTTCCCCATAATCCTTATCTAAATAAATATGTCACTCAACCTTATTGTTTAATTGAGCTAATGGTGCTGCTCCTCGGCGTCGCTTATTAGAGTACCAATATTTTATAAGAGAATACCAAAGTGATAATAGTCTTTAAATCGATAAAATATTGTTGTTTTAATGACTAACTGCCGCTGTGAAAAAAAAATTGCGGCGATTTATAGTTCTTATTAATCTTCTATCAACAAATTTGCTAAAAAAACTGTAACAGTGGCTTCGTGAGTAACACTGAAACAGAGTCACAAATCCATTATTTTCAATTTGTGTCGTGTTGGAGAAAGCGCACGGCGGGTGCCCATGATTGAATCCAGTAAAGCAATGTTAAAAAAAGAACAGGGATCTTTTTAAAATTGCAGCATAGGAATAAAACTCAGAACAGTTAATACTGATAATAATTAAAAAAGTTAATATTGTATTAATTTGTCCTCAGAATTATTAAAGTTCTTGTGAGTAGGAATTGGATAAAATGTCCATTAATACGAGTATGTAGGATAAAATTTAATATAATAAAAAGACTGTACCTGCACTAAAATAAGTGAAAGATGGATACATTTATGACATTAGTGTAATCAAATTTATTCTTCCAACTAAAACTGTTTAGTTTTTGTATACAAAACAGAAAGTATCTTTTTTAGGCATGTTGCTTCAGTTATCTGTGTGTATTTCTAGATTCGATATTTATCCTACAACGAGAATGTCCAGTTTTATGCTCTGTTCCTGACATTCCTGTTTACATAAATATTTATTTTTGTTCGACCGGTAAACAAGCGACAGGACAAAAACATCACAAAAATGAAGATTTGAATAAATTTTTGTCAAATTGTAAATAAAATAAGCATAAAATGGTAATAATAAATTGAATTTAGTACATACATAATATTGAGCTGCAGATTAATTATATTATGTTGTTAAATTTTCGTATTAAATTACGAACTGGCGTCGGCCCCGTAACTTCATCACTGTGATACACGTTTATAATAATGATGCCATATTTTATAAAAGTTTTTAAATTTTTAACGGAAATTATGGCATAATCGGATAATATGTCAGTGACAATATGTTGTAACTATTTGTTCGACAAACACTTAGTAAAATAAGTAATAAAAGAATTAATTTCGGTCGATTTTTATTTTAAATGCGTCTTTCAGAGCCTTGGTAGTGGCAATTTTAATTAGTCTGTTGTTTTCTTGTATTAACATCATTAATCTTTACTTCGTTTAAACGGTAAGGCTGTAAGTAAACAAGTGCCTTCGCTTCTTTCTAATTTTCATTCATGTCACCTTTTTCGTAAATTTTTAAGACTTAAAACAATACTGAATATATTAAGAACTGAAATGGTCGCGTCAACTAATAAGGTTTTACCGTCACCGTGCCTTCCCAGCCATAACCCAAGAACTGACTTATTCGTATTTTCTGTTGGGGAGACAGGAGACGATTGTGCTGACTTCTACAAAAATAGTGGGGATTTTCTTGCTTTTTTTCTGAAATTCCTCCTAGTCTGCTGGTATGTAGCTAGTGTGGACTTTTGTATTTGGTAATTAGGCATAGGTATAGTACCGTAGGTATTTATCAAATCTTATTTGCTATAGTGAAAAAATCGTACTTGGAAAAAAGTAACCCAAATTCACGCATTGTTTTCGTCTATTCATGAATATCCTTTGCTGATAACTCCATTATGATATGAATAATTTGCAAGTTTTGTTCGTAAAATGTCAGGGTTAAGCGATAAGAGTACATTTCCATCATGTTTTTTCATCTTTTTTGTAGAATGTATCTACGAGTATGGCTTTTCTGAATGTTTGAGTGTGGCATAGGTATATACCTATATCAGTATCCGTACTATTCTTATAAAGGCTATCTTACAGACGTACATGTAATTAGGTGTGAACCTTACTTACGAGTAATTGTGAAGAGATTGAAGCTTGACCTATTCAATGTATTATTCCGCCGTAAGTACATCATATGAAACCGGGAAATAGATCAAGTTTAACGTGAGGCAGTTGATAACAGACAATTGAAACTAAATAAAAGCTTGTAAAATATGACTTATATAATACTCCTGTATTACTGTGACATGACTTTAACGGTTGGTAGTTAAAAGTCATAGGCGATTGCGAATTCAACGGAGCATGCGACGTAATCCTGAGTGAGACGAGTAAACAAATTACAGGGGACGCTTTCAGGGCTGTCGAATGGCCGATGGCACCAATAGGTTATTAATTTAATTGGAAAAGTAAGAATTAAGGATCTGTTCAATGAAATATTCGCTCCTAATATTGAAGTCAGTTAGTACTAAATGGATTTTAAGGAGTTCTTGGTATGAAATTATACATAGGACAAATTATTTTTCTTAAAAGAAATTAAAATTCAGATATAATTTTCTAGTTTAATATGTTTACCGTACATTTAAGGTTAAAGAAATGATTCTTTTAAATGTAACGATTGTTTTTAATTCCTAGTTTCATCGATTACCTGTAGGTTTGTGGCTTGTTTTGTTACTGTAAAAAACAATAAAAATGAAATGCTACACTAGCCTCTTTTCCAAAATTTTTTTAATTTTTGTATCAACCCTGCGAGGATCGGGCCGCCGGTTGACTTGACGCCGGGCGTACGCTATTAATTTTAATTCTTGCGAAGGCGAAGATCGCCGAAGAAGGGCGCGAGGCACGCGCGCCAAACACACCAACAATGCTTTTTGCGATCATTGGCTGGGTTCGAACTTCAGCAAGTCCGCTTAGGACCCATTCACACCGACCACAACGACACTGTAACGACAACTGCGGAGAGCGGGTGCAAATTTAAATGAAAAGTATACTTTAATTAATACGAACCATATTTTGCCGTCCAAATAACTTTTTCAAGTTGTGGACATTACTGTCCACATTTAACGTTAAGTTTTTGTTCGTTTCTCTTGACTGGACTGTCATTTTTATATTTATACTCGTATCATACCGCAGTATTATAGTTGAAATCGCTGGCACACACTCGTTTCCAATAAACATCATAGAACTTTATTAAGCTATTAAAATTCTGTTCACATATTAGTATTTAATCCAATAAATCATTGTCCAATTCACTAACCCGTATGACAAGAACTCGCCTTGACACATAAGTACATGAAACGCGCATAATCTGGGAAGGGAGTTAATTGGGCGAACGTAGTTATGAGCGATACAGTCGCCGGCTGTCCCTATGATACTCCTAACACGAGAATAATATTCGTACAGAGGGTCGAAGGTAGAGACTAAGAAGGTAGACAAAATTTAAATAGCCACAATCAGTTCATACTAGTACTCAGTTCAATTTTGTCTACTCTAGGTATCAATATACGTCGTCGTAAAAAATTTCATTATCTTAAATTAGTAATTACCACCTAGGTAATTCGTAAAAGTCGTAAAAAATTTCTTTATCTTAAATTAGTAATTACCTAGGTACTTTCTAAAATTATTGGTAAATTAATTAGTAGAATAATTAGTAAGTATTAGTAAGATCTTCTCTTAACTAAACTTACAAGTTAGTTACGTTACGTCTTAGTTAAACTTACAATGACTTCTAGTAGATATCCAGTATAAGGGCGAACAGTAAGTAAGAATTTGCCGATTAAGCCTTGTGGTCGGAGTTTTCTCTGAGATTAAAAATGTGTTGATGCATTTACTTCAAAAGGTCTAAGATGGTATTTACGTACTCGACTCGTAGCTACAACTTTTTCAATTAGTTAATTTATACGTTAATATTAATCCTTGCATTGTGATTTCGAATTTCTTTATCGCTAAAGGGTTGTCTTTAAATCAAATTGTTGTGTTCTAAAGAGTTTCCACTCTGTACCCTTGTCTCATGCGGTCTCATAGTGTTTATTGCATCAGAGCGGTACTCATCAAAATGCAAACAAGGAGCAGTCGCGGCGCCGGACAGTTGTCCTCGTCCAGAGTTGTCTGCCCTCGCCTCAAATCTACGCCATGCGCCATTGAAATTCATATAGTAAGTTTTGTGCTGAATTATCATAAATAGAGCTGCTTATTTACTTCAAAAGTATACGAGTAAGTCAGGGAATTCTAAATACTGTTGTAAGTGAAATTTTGTAAGTAACCTTATTGCTTCGTCAATCAATTAATTGGACAATGTAATAAATAATAAAGTTATGAAATGTTTCATTGCATACAAATACAACTTTAAATTGGAAATAAACGAAATATTGACCTAAGTCCGGATCCTCCCAAGTCGCCGTAGGGTCTGATAGAATTTTTTTTCAAACAGAGGTTTCGATGACTGCTCTAATTCCGTTTAATTCAGTTTTTATACATTCTCCAACGTACGTATTCAAATCCCTCTAGGGAATTTGGTCTATTGATATTATTTTTTATGTTGACCTAGCGAAGGCTAGACATAACTAATTAACAACTTTTTGATCACCCCTCGTATATATTTTTCTCATTTCCTTGTCATCCTGTTAGAGCCCACATGATACATTTTGTTGTTATCGGTGCGACATTGATGTCGTTAATCTAGCGCAGTCTGAGTTGACATTTGACACTGGTGTCTCACAAGTAGAACGTTGTAGTGTAGTGTAGTGTAGTGTCACTTACCGAATTTAAGAATGCAGAATAAAATATTTTCGGGAAGTGAAAGAAAATTCTTACATCACCATTTCACGTGTAAGCTGTTAACAAGATGTCGGCCCGCTCGGGTGTCGGTCGTTAGCATGTCGACCTCGGGTGCTAATTAGCGCTACTGTGAGCACTGCGACACCCGACCGCGTGACTCCTGTGTCGTACACGATTTACGATATTAAATGTTGCGATTTAGTGATGAGGTACAGTGCAGTGATTAACATTTTCTTTCTTTTGTTCAATTACTTCTCTCGGTTGGGAGAACTGTTCTCAAGTATTTACATAGAAATTACTAACTCACTTACTTAGGAACATTGTTATGTATGAAAAGTTTACACTTCTGTAATTATGTAAATGTAAAGCGTCAGCAGTAATATAGGTTGATTATTCTGCTATAAAGTTATAAATGTGAAAGTTTATATGTTGTCACATAACAAAAAAGACGGCGTAATGGGTTTAAGCTATGAGAATCATAAAAGCTTGTAGCGCAAATGTAATACGAAATCGTAAACCTGACTAAATTATTGTGCTTCTATTACAATATTGCCTCGTTTTCCTTTTTAATACACCTTTAGTTTAGAAATTTTAGTCGTGTTGACAATAACAATAGATATTAAATTAATTAAAATTTTCTTCTTTGGAAAGTACATTGGTCCTTATGTCTATGTCCTATCTTCCTATACAGGATAGGTAACTTTACCTTTTTGACGTTGCAAAAATAATGGGAAATCTGTAGTAAAATTACCGTTAATGTTCTTATAAAATTTAGCTTATCCTTTTGTCAACAGGTATGGAGGCGATAATGTCGGAGTTCTTCAACGACACCACAACGGCATTTTACATTATATTGATAGTGTGGATTGCCGACCAGTACGACGCGATCTGCTGCCACACGGCTATTGCCAAGCGACATTGGTTAAGGTTAGTGAACGAGTCTCTTTATTTTTTAGTAAGTGTAAAAAATAATTTGATATACTTGTCCTTTTAAACATAAAATAATAACTCTTCAAAACGTATTTTTTCTTTATAATATTCAACGTTCTTGAAAATACAAATATACCTACTTACATCGCACTATATAATTTTTTTTTGTTCTACCTTTTTACACGTTAAATACATGTCATCGTACGTAAGTACCTACACGTTTGTCCATATCTTTGGCAGGTGTTTGTTTTGAGCTCGTTATTTCGTGCCGTTTGGATTCATGTTGACACACGTCGTCGTATGTCGAGTTGTTTTCCGTCAGATCTATTGCGCGATACACGGTTGGTAGCTTTTGTAGGTATGCGCTTTTTCCGCTTCTATATCGGATTGATTATAAAAAAATGTTCTTTCGCGAAACGTATTTCTAAAAAAAAGCTGTGGTCTGACCCCCACTTTATAATGTACATGTGAGTGACCGGTTTTATATATATATCCATGGAGATGAAAAATAATAAGAGATGTCAATTCAATTCCTTTACAAGAGAACGTAGTTTCTTTAACGAACACATTTAATATAAAATGTATCAGCCACAATAATTGGTGACCCCGACGTAATATGAACAAGTGAACACGCAACCTTCTGATAAGCCTTTCTAGATATTATGTGGATGCAGCATAATCATAACAAGAAGTATCTCATTCTCGAAGGTTCATACAGTTTTATACGTGAGACATTAAAAATGTATGTAGGTATAACATTGGTTTCAGTAGCCCGAAACCAATAAATAAATACAATTCTACAATAACTAAACATGTGCTGAGTATTAATAATGTTGTGCTCTCGGGAGTATTCCAGCGGAAAGCAGTATACAAACAGTGGACACACTTTGTTTTTTCGCCCCGACTCGGACGGAACGCGTATGCTTCTTAATCAAAAGGCGTCCGGGCACGAAGCAATTTGGTTGGTCGTCCGTTCGCTCAATAAGGAGAGCGAGCGCTATTAAAACAAGCTCAAATAAAGCAAATTGAAAACGGCACCGGACCCCCACTCTCGATAGGGGGCTAGTTTGACCCCTCCTCTACCCTCGACCGCTCCCCGCAAACACAACATCGCCGCTGTCCACCGAGACCTCTACCTCATCTAAGTGCCACATATATTTTAAGTTGCTTGTATCGAGAGCTAGATTTATAGCGGCACGCGAATAAACTAATCCATTTCTAGCGTCACCGATATGTTACATTTCCTTACGTCAAGGCAGTACAAATAACATAACCTAATGTTGAAACAATCCTTGAGGATAAAACGTGGGTTGCGATTTGTGATAAAATTAATTATTGCATCTGCTAAAATTGTTTATTTGAAAACATAAATATTTTAACTAATGTTAATTAACTATACGATGTGGTACAATGGCGATGTAGTTCAGAAAAAGCTACTCAGAAGAATTTAATAACTTTGACCGTCTGTTTGACTTCCACGGAAGCGATGTCATAGTTCAAAGGGAAATTTCTAATGTATGCAGCATATTAAATCTCTCGTACTGTTTATTAATGCATAGGAACCTTTTACGTGAAGCAGAAATAAAATTGTATGGCTCTTTTAAACGCTTCACAATATTAAGGTTCGCTTTTCTCTTTGCTTTAGAACTTGTCTTTTGATTCTTTGTCAATATAATTTTACTCTTGTTTATGCACAACCTTCCGTGATGCTCATCTTCTTTATACGAGTGATTAAATTAGAATTATGTTATATAGTCACAAAGTGGATGCAATATTGCCTTTGTGACTAACAAGGCCTTCAGGCAAAGAAAATATTGTAACGATAAATATAGCGAAGGTTAAAATTAGAAATGAACTTTTCCCAAAAAATCATTTGAGGATAATGAATAACATAAAGTATTTTTTTTTAATTTTTATATAATACTAGCCTATCACGTTGTGCCTTAAAAACTTTGCTCCAATTTTTTACACCCTTAGGAGTAAAATTTCGGAAAATCCTTTCTTATAGGATGCCTCCGACATACAAAGAACACATCCTCCAACTTTCAGGTCTCTACGATCAGTGGTCATTCAAGACAAAAGACTTTATATGTATAGATAACGTTTGATGTGATATGAAATCATTTAAAAATTTCCATGTCCGTTCTAAGTAACTGGCTTAATTTTTTGAATTTACCAGCAATTTCCTACAAAATACTACGACACATTACTCCTGTATACGGATTGGATTGTTCTACGAAAAGAGCTACGACTGCTACGGGCTTACGTTTTGATTAGTTTGGTTGTCATATTAAAAATCTGCAGACTACTGCAACTGGTAGAGTTGACTAATATCGCTGCATCCATTTCTCATTGAAGCTATTACTTTTTTGTAATTAAAAAATAATAGAGGATTGAAAGCTTTCTCATTTTAGGTCTATTTATTATCAAACGAATCTTAAGATCGAAATGTCTATCTAATAGTCGTATTATGGAACAAATGAGAAGAACAACCGGCACGGGTCGGGTCTGCGGTGGTGCGGTCGCGGGATATCGGCGGCCGCGTGACGAGCGGCTCCCCGCATAAATCTCACCGACCGCCAATTAAGGCTCGCCCCGACAGTTTGTCTACAGGCCGCCTTGATTGCTCTCACTCGACACGCACTCCCGACCTTTAACAGATCGATAGCTATGTTAAGATTATAAACGACTTTTATAAACACTCTTTTTACACGTAACACGTTTTATATAGAACATATACTCGTACCTATTGTAACTAGACCTGAGCTAGCTGTCGCTAAAGACGGACGTGTAATGTAAATAATATAATTTTAAACATGCGGCATCTTTTGCAAATTTTACCTACATTGTTATCAAACGAAAGGTTATGAGGATCTCAAATATATTTTTATAATTTAAGAAATAAGTTATTTCAGAAAATAGGTAAAAATATACCTTTTTTCATCTTCCATCATCCAATATGTGTAGTAGTTCCTTTGAGATTGAAACTACACTTTGTTATTTAACATTGTAAGGACGTCTTCCATAATATTCGATTGAAGTCCCAAGTGGGTTACTCGCTGGTTAAAGTGACATTTTACTTACACAAGGTGTCAATTTAGCCGACTTACTTTAGTTGCTTACTTAACTGACAAGTTTCTTGAAAATAACGATACAGGCTCCGAAACTTAAACGTAAAATAAATCGATAACACTTACATACTCGTACATACATTCACAACCCACGTACACGGCTGTGTAACTGTTGAACCCGTACGCCAAAAGCTCTCTCGTTGAAAATCCTCCCACGTCAACTCCCGTATGATTCGAATACACGAAATTCGTTTATTTCTATTAAAAAAGCTCCCGTCATAAAACGTAAGTGACTCGGGCCTAAATAATTTGAGGCGATAATGTGTGTGTTATTTTATTTATAAGCGAGACGCGAGAAGTTGATGCGACGTCGTTAGAGGGCGCTTCTCGTATGTCATTTTAAGGATGTGCCAAATTGAAGGCTCCGGCGGGCGTCATCGCGAGGGGAGCCTGATTTATGCCCCGAGCCCCTAACGGAGGCGTGCTTCGATCAGAGGTTTATTCACTCGGCCGAGGTCAGTTTTCTCAAATGTGCCCTAATATCTTCGCTTTTATTAGGAGGGTTAGGCAAATAACAATTATATCATTTGTTGCATTTCCTTTCTTCTTTTCGTATTTCTTTTAACATACATCTGTTACCGTTTTAGCGATCGGTTCCAGATAGACCGATCTCACTTATTTGTAAGCCTTGGTACGCAGTTTTGTTTGTACCCTTTGGGTACGGAACCCTAAATGTTCGCTTATACCATTGGTACCACCTGAATATTTAACATTAAAAACATTAAGAAGAGTTCTGAAACCTGACTCTCAACTCAATTAAGGATTTTGCAATAAGCTGTGTTTTGTTTTAGCTCTCTCAATCAATTATGAAAAATGACAAAATGTCACAAACAAAAATTTATAAATGATTGTACACAAAACATGTTGCGCAAAAATGTAGATTTAAGATGTTATTTTAAATTAAAATGTCAAATTTTACCATTATCTTGTAGTGTGTTTTCGTTGGCATCCAGATGTTTCAGTGATAACCTATTATATCTCTGATAAACGAATTTCGGACGCGTAACATTCCATTGCAGTTATAATGGCTTTACGATCGGAACAGAGGGAGATATTACCTTCAAGTGTCTTATATTTAATAATGCAGACCAAAAATTACATTTAGTTCTAACGTTACCTTACAACTTAATTGAGTTTTGAATTTTATTATACGTATTGCAAGAACATTGCAAAGGTTTTTGATTATCTTTGTGTGTGTTTAGTTGTGTAGAGATTCTGAGTCCATATGTTAACAAAGACTGCCGCATGTGCAACGAAGCATTGAAAATTCATGTCACCCATTCGATAAAGTCGATTATGAAAATACGTAACATGTCGACAGCGACAGGCGTCGATGCGCAATTTTAATGAACTAAGACAACCTCTTCTCTCTTTCTCTGTCTCTCTCTTCTTTTTCTTCTGAAACAAAAATAATATAAGTCAAATAAAATCATTATTGTAGGTTTATAACTCAAAAGTAGGTCGGTACATGTTAAACATTTGGATTAAGCCTTTAATTGCCAAATGGCTGACAAACAATATAAAATCTATTGTTAAAGTGACTGCTGGCGCTCAATGGGTTATTATTAGAATGTATGCCTGCAACCCTTTTTTATGGCCCACTGCTGGTCACGGGCACATTGGGACTACAAGGTACTTTGCAGTGTGTTGCATTATGCATTCGTTTTAAGTACGAAATAAACAATTTTTAAATACAAGACTTAAGATTCAGTTGTGAAGAGATAATTATTTAACATAATGTTCCTGTCATGAAGTGTCACTTGTTACCGCAGCGTCTCAGTGTATAATCAACCCAATGGAGTATCATCCGTAATGAGATTTTAATTGAGGGCGTAGTGGCGGTGATCTGTCGACAGATACGCTTAACTTCATTAGGCCGGTGGCCGATTACGTTACCTAATGTAATTGCTCCCTTAAACAATGTCGCTCATGTTTGGGAGCAATCTCGCTTGCAATTTGAAGAACACCAACACTTTTAAACCTTATTACATTATAATGAAAAAGAAATTGCTACGGGTATTTTTCAAGAAAATATATTTCTTTAATGTGAATTCTTGTTGCTTCGCACCTAAACATAACCTTATAATACATAAATACTGTGAAATAAGCAACATACGGACGAATTGAGAACCTTCTTCTTTTTGAATTCTGCTAAAACTGCTTTTATAATTTAGATCACTTTATAATGTCTGATATAAATTGCATAGATCCTCACGGCTCATAAATAAATATAAATAACTGAAATATCTGTTTTTATTATAGTCCACGAGACCCTAGAGTAGAGACACGCGAGCAATCTATATTTAATCTGCCCCGCATGCAAATTAGTGTGGTGTACTAAATCGTCGAAGAAGCGTCGACTATAGTCTTTGTGTCGTCACGTTGGCGCCGCTTCTGGCGCCTCATTTGCATCTTGACATAGCCGCCACTAGACACATGGGCTCGCTTGTCAGAAGTTTCTATGAACACGTAGCCGTAACACCTACCTACTCTTACATGTTACGCAGCTTTTCAGAAACAAATCAACGTTCGGACATAGCTAAACCAATCAAAAACCTACTGCTCTATTGACGAGTTTTGATTACCCATATTTTTTTTCGTTTTTAAAAAGTTGCGATATTGAGGCAGCAGTCGCATGATGAAAGTTCAGAATTTACTTTCTGTACTGTCGGATAGTTCTTTGAAAAATAATCTCATATGTAACATCGATCGACTTGATCGATGTTACAACACAACCCAACCCTTCGGTGCAGTTTATTAATAGATAGATTAACTAGTTAATATATGATTTGCATTGTGCATTTATTTTGTTTTCCAATTCATAGACATTATTTCGTAGGTACAGTACATGAAACATTCGCGTTTGTTATAATATTAATGGTCTATGAGTAATGTGGGCTAGTAGCCGGCAACACGGTACCATAATGACTATGTTAATACGTAGAGAAATAATTTATTTGAATATTAATACTTGGTAGTAAAGGATACGTCAGTTCGCGGGTCGGTCGAGTGTAATTAACGCTTGTTAGCAGCCGTCATCGCGCATTCGGCACACGCTCGACTGAGCGCCGTCTCGCCCTTTTGTCGTGTGACAAGATACTGTACGTACTCGTAGTGAACAAAACTTTATATTATCGAACCTATTGAACATTGTTGGTGATGTTGTGGAACCAAAAATGTATTGCCATAGTAGGTTTTGTGAGCGGGTAAGGAAATTTAATTGACGCCACAACCAGTCACTAACTCAACTAGAGCTGAGATACAAACATTTGTGCTGGAAGTTTTGTAGAACCTCTCTATTGACAGTAAAGAATAAGATCTTATTATACAGACAGTAGACCTAATGTCTATATGGCCTATGTCATACAACCATGGGGTTGTGCTACATAAAACAATATCAACATAATATCTTCAACGTTTCAAGTTGCTACGATACAAATTGGTAGTATTTCATGTTGATATACACCTTAAATTGTTATTTCCTCGCGATGGCATACAATAAAAATATGGCATTATGTCAATGAT
>DWQK01000212.1:0-24273 GCA_018231225.1 Noctuana stator
TGCGGATTGATGCAGATTCTGGTAGTGGTCAACCCGTGTCAGACGTTGTCAAACCGCCCAAAGGGCCTCCGACCAGGTTTAACGACTGTTATCTATCGATAACAACCGGGGCGGCTTAACGTGCCTTCCAAAGCACGGAAGCGCGCATGAAATTTGCCACTAGCGGTCACCCATCCGAGTACCGGCTTAACAATGTGATGTTGCAAGAGTGTGATCGCACTACCAGCGGGACATTTTCTGCATACAATTATTTTATTTATATATAAAACAATTAGATCGAAATTATTTTCGGAATAAAATACGGCATACTAAAATAAAAGTAAAGTGGACATGTTTTTCGCGACCGTACCGCCTATCGCTATGAGTAAGTTATGGCCGCGGTAGGGTGAGTTACACCCTGCTTAGGTCACGTGGCTCGAGAGGGATGCACCTATACACACAATAATAGTCTCGAGGGAGACAGATGATCTTGGGGCGGTAAGTTATCTTCGTTTCATTCAACCCACACTCACAAAGCTCGCGTTCGTATAGATCAATAAAACTACTTTATCTCTTTTTGGCATATCCCTATCCCGTCGTCGACTTCCTAGAACGGTACCATGCTTTCTCCAATAAAAAATAAATCACGAACTTCAAGAAACAATTCAAGAACAATAGATGTACCGACTGCGGACAATGCGAAAGAAAATATAGACAATTAAAAACAAAGCCGTCACGGTTGATTAAAAAAACTTGCGACACAAAAGTTTTAAAAAAGGCATTGTTCATTTTTATTGTTCAAAAAATGAAAAGCGTTTAACGGTTTTGTTACGCAAACGTTTTACCCCTATTTACAAAGGTGACCATAAAATATTATGGGGCTAAGAAGCCACAGGTAGGCCCGGGAAGCGCACTAGTTTACTGCGGCGGTTGAGTACAACTGGTACTTAGCACGAAAATAATTGAAGTTGTTAATTCCGTTGCGAGTGGTAATTTGTGTGAAGAGCTGTTACATGATTGAAGCGACTTCCACGGCAGCGTTCTCTGCTTTCTGACGTTTTAATTTTAACGTGCAGTTGGTAGTTACCTGTAATGTAAGTTTGTGTTCACTAAATTTCTTTTGCATTCCATATTTCATACTATATTAGTTACCTTACCTACCTTGATTTTTTGAATATAGAGTTAATATATACATACCTATACATGACACGGGACTAAGGTGGCTAAGAGATCTGACGATAATTAGAACTTAAACTCACACAGTTAAAATTTTTGTTTTTTATGGTTAATTGAATTAGGTAATTTAATAGATACTTTAAATTATCCCTAACCATTAATGCACTAACATTATTTCTGATACTCAATCATAAATTACTTTTTTCCGATCGAACAGTATTTTAATATCTCCTTTTCTCTAATATTATTTTCTGCTATACTTGAACTTTTTTTATTATTCTAAATGACGCAAACAGATATGTTAGGCCCCTAATATTAAGTGGTCATTGCGACCCAAGGACGTCCAGGTTCAATTTCCTATAATATGAGTCATCTATAGCTCGAAGATCATTGGGAAGCTAATGAGGAATAAGATGTTGGGCAGAAATCGGTACAGTTAAAAATTTTTTAATGAACATATAGGTACCTATACAATAAAGATCTAACATTCACTTTTCAGTAGATATAAAGTAAAACGCAATAGAGTTGACATCTTTATGAAGCTACTATTGATACATTAGTGATGCGTTAAGTCCCCATATCGATGCACGAGCGATATCGCCGAATTACCATCGAAATGCGTTTGAATTTATGTATTCTTGAATAATTTCCCAACACGTCTCTATTACGTGTCACCGCAGTTAATAACGTAATAGGTAGGCTATATTTTATTTATAAATTATGACTTTGACATACATTTCGTTTTATTTTTAACTCAGTGAATTGAAATGGTCTTTGATACCCATTTGCATATACACACAGCATTGTTTTTAAAGCTCATGATAAAGTTACTATTAAATAAATATACTTATTGTTTATTCAGTAAATGTTGTTGGAAGTAAATTGATGATAAGTTATATTAACAATAAGTACTTAGGTGTATTATTTACAGCTGAAGATAATGAAAATACAAAGTCCATAATATTTCACCTTACAAAAGTCTACCCCTATCCAACAACGTTGGTACAACCCTTAACGAGAGGGGGTGGAAACGCTCGTTTTTAAGGGCTGATACTGTGGCGTAATTTGGACGAGCGCCTTCCGGTATCACCTAATAAAGTAATTACTCGGGTTACACCCGCCTCTGTGCTCTACGATCAGTGGTAGAGTTCACAAAATAATTGTAGAGTCGGATTTGTTCGAGTGATTCAGTGATGTTTACTGCTGAATTTTGTAAGACAAAAAGAGTGTTTTGTAAGATTTTTTTTTTAAAATGACAATGTAGGTAGGTACTTATAACTATATAAGTACATTACTTAACTTTCTTTAAAACATTCAAAGCTCCAGACTCAGCCTTAGCAATAGTTAAGTCTGTGTCGTGAGTGCCATGGACACACAAACACACAAATGGTCTCCTACTGGGATTTGATAAATTTTATTATTATATAGAAATAGTAAGTAGGTAACAGAGAATTTTTTTTCTGTGGTCTCTACTCTTTCACTTTAATATATTGCACGTAAATTTTTAACAACTTAAAACTCAAACAACTTTACTTAAAATTACCAGGTGTCAGTTTGATATATGGGTCTCTTACAGTGAATGTTAACGACATGAAAATGTTCATAAATCTATGAATCTTAATTTCGTGTGACTACAAAAATAAAAGTATTAATTAAATCTTGATATACCTAGTATATATTTTAATCAACTTCCGTCTAATGGATTTATGAAGCATAGAATCCCTTCGTCCGAGCACATTAAAAGAAAAATAAAAATAACTTGTGCGTACTAACGCCTCGGTCACCTAATTAGACGTTTTTTAAATAGTTTAAACCATATCTGTGGCAATAAATTAATTATCTAATTACGATATTACCGAGTCGCAACGCGTACTTCCCTACTGATATGACGCTAGTTAAAGTAACACGTTATAAAATAAATAAGCAAGCAGTCATTAAAATGTTGGTCGCTTTTCTAATGGTGTTCATGCGAACGTATCTTTAAGCTTATTTAATATAAATAATGAGAGTAGCTGAAACTTAAACTTAAAACTGGCTTGAGGTTTAATTTTCAGCCTTGTCTTCCGGTGGGTCTGGGTTCGATTTCCTTTTGTAGTTGTGGGCAGTGATACGATTACTACTAATACCTACTATTTAGCCGGTGTGTTGTTATCTTAAAGTTGTAACAAGCTTAAACCTCTTATGCCTAAAATGTAAAATCATGCAGATCTCACTCCGGCCCGCGGATAACTTGAGCCATTCCACCCAATTTGTTATCCGGTCTCATTTTTATTTCGGCGAAATCAAGTTAATTCTTCAATATCCATTTCTCTTGTCTCCCCCACTTTATCTTGGAGATCAAGATTCGTGACAAAACTGGGAACGTCCCATAAAATAGGTAGGTGTGTGCTACGCCCGTACAGCGCATGTGTGAAAAAAGCGAGAAATATTACATCTTTGAACGAGTAATAGCTTTTTAAGTATAATTTGAATATCTAATATATAGGTAGTTCGCGGCATATATTGCTGACATGTGTATTTTTCTTTAGGTCTTCTATATTTGTCATAATATATATAAATAAAATAGGTAGGTACTTAGGTACATTGACCATAAATATTATATACCTATTATTTATTGATACTACATTTATTATACTGATACTTAATATTCAGTTTGATTTGGAGTATTCATGTCACCGTGCCATTGTAAAAATTGTTACACTAGTTTTCTTGGAGGTAGGTTTGGTAGGTACGTATAGCTTTAGGTTCAGTGTAGGTCCCTTAATATTAGGCCTCTTTGGGTCGTCTAATATTAAGGGACCTGTAAGGGCAGTTTGTCAAATACTTTCTGTTCGTTTATCATTCTTACAGCTTATATCTTGCTTACAGCTTTGAAAAATATTTCCACTTAAATTTCTGGAAGCAAATTAAGAATGCAGGGAGAACCGTAACGTAGGTATCATTGCGCTCAGCTCATGCTCACATCGGTATCAAACAAAAGTTTGGTCACGCTTAATGCCTTTACGACTGCCGGGGGTGACATAAAGAAAATGAAAAACATTTTGTATTATTCTTGTTGCGCTCTTGTACCGCCTAACTTCAACGACCCTCCGTAGGCCGGACACAACCTTGCAGATTTTAATTTGCGACTCATCTTACTTATCTGCTTAATTTTTGTGAAAAAAGTTTACCTATTATTTACCGACAACGTTTAGAGAATTCAGCAAACCCATTTTATTAAATTATGTATGAAAGAACGTCGATGAAAACGTTCAATTTTATTCAGACCTTCGTTATGATTTGCGTAGCTTGGTAAAGAAGTAAAAATATATAAAAATTTTAAATTATTTTCTTTATTTTAAAAAGAATAATATGTAGCTCTGAAAGAAACGTACCTACTTACTTACTTACTTACTGTAAAGGTTGTTTTTTTCATTGTGGTATAATTTATTGTAAGTATTCCATAAGCAAATAGTAATTAGGTGTCTACTCGATTATTCGCAACGGTGCAGTCGCCCTTATTAGCTCCTCTCCTTTGCCAGCGGCTTCTGTTTAGACAAATATCTTCAGAAACTAGTTACGTGTTCCGACTTTTATAGTATAAGTAGCTTTTTAATATTTATCGTCGGCTGTGATCAATCTCTGTCCCGGCGAAGATGCATGCCTTAAGTTTTTATTAAAATAAGAAAATTATTTTGAAATTTATTTTCCTAACTTGCTGTTAAAGATATGCTAACGAGCCCACGCATGTTTTTAATTCATTGCCTACTTAATAATGTTCGTTTTGGAGTTAAGTGTTTTGTACTGTGTATCTTTAGAGCTACTGTCCTCTTTAAGTACCTATATGATAACCAGCGTCAACTAATAAAACACTTTCGGTCATCGATTTTATATTGATTTGATTTGAAACTATACGAGTAAGTTTCATTCATAATGGTAGGCTTTAGATCGATCAGATTTAAGGTACCTACTTACTACTGACATATCCATTTTTATTTTAATTAAATTGTTAATGAGTTGTTTTAGAACATTAGTGCGGTTAGGTACTGGCAGATATTAAAATAAAAGGCGACCATCCTAATTGTTAACAGTAGTATTGTCAATAAGTACCTATTTGCGACCTCCAATAGACCTTTAGTACCTACCTACCCATTGACTACTGAAAGTTAAGTGGATGTGTTTTGGCCGTATCAAGTGGCCTGCATGCTCATTTGGTACCTACTTTCTGTAATATAAAGTAAACTAACTAAATGTGCGTGGGCTTCATCTCTCTTCTAATTCATCCTACATACATATACTCGTAATATACCTATGTAGATATATTATAAGAAGCATGCAGATACTTAGGTATAAGCTCTTTCATGTGTCTTGTTGGCAGAAAGGTTCCTTATATTGTTAGCTACGTTCATCGGTAGCGGAATACATTTTCTCTACCGTTCATATAATCGCACACGCTCGGTGAGACGAACGCGATGCGCTATAAAGTTGTCAACTGAAACTATTTCTGTGCTGTTTGTTTTCCTTTTGACAAATAGCGTCTCGTGCCGGCGCCATCTTGCGGCATTCCATTGAACAACACTATATACAGATAAAATGTTATTCAAGGGAATTTCTTATTCCGAACAATTTCTGGTGCAGGTTATTGCGAATTAAGTCCAGATTGCTGAAAACACAAGTTTTATAGGAAATAAGTAGGTATCTATTTCTTATTTTATTGCTGTAAACTCTATATTGTCGAGCATCAGAATACAAATGTAATATAAATTTTCGCATACACCCATTGCTCGTCTAATCAACCTAAATTTAATGTATTGGATGGTAAGGTAAAAGCAACTAAAAATATGTCTCCACCTTGATACAGTCACACTTCGTATTGCATCATTGATAAAAAACGATATTCAAAAAATTTATTTTCAAACTAAGCATTTCTTGTAAAACAAACGATCATATTTTTCTCCTGAAAAGCTCGAGGACATCCTTTAACCGCAAGAAGTATAAGTTTAGGAGACAATTCTTTACCTATCTCCCGAAACCCGGCTAGATTTTACGAACTATAAAGCATATTTCATAAATATTATATATCGCGGTCACATAACTCAGCTCGCGTCCCGGGTTCGCTCGTTCGTCGTCGTGTGTGGCTCGCGACTCTTCTACACTGGCTTCCTTATAATTTCGCTATAATACGTATCTATTGACAAAATAATTTCATACTTTCTCACCCGATAAAAAGGTTCAAATTCCATTTCAACTTAAGCTGGAGTTAGGACGTTTCGGTTAGGTCTGATATCTAAAGCCTTAGACAAATGTGATCTATGATAAACGTGATTTCGGTAACGAGGTCCTCCGACGTTGATGTATGATCTTGATTGTTATTTTTCTTAGGAAATAGAGGGGAAAAAAATAAAAAGTGTGAACACAGCGCTTCACTAAATAACCGTGATGAAAAATAGTTTATTGTGAGATCACGTGATTCGTAGCAATAAAGATCACGTCCCTGGAGTAATCTACTCTCCAAGAAATTGTTTATTTTTTTCCCTCCTAGAGATTCTCTGTGAAGAATAATATTTTGCTCCTGTGTACGAACAAAGTCTAAATATTTGTGTAACTTAAGTAGGTACGGTGTAGATGTGGTTATTCAAAGAAGTTATATTATCTATAATACTTTTTATTCTATAAGCACCTAACATGTAAAACCTAAGGAGGATTAAAACTAAGTAGTTTAAGGTTAAAACTGATTTTATGAACAACTAATGAGGTTAAAACTAAGGAGTTTTAATACGTATGCTGAGGCTAAGCACTATATAGCTAGTACAGTGCTACAGGCATTGTTCTGTTTAGTAAGTTATTAAGTAGGTAATAACTGATAGATAAACCTAGATACCAATTATATCTAAATAAAGCAATAAAGCAATTCTACCTATATTATCCTTCTGGCAATACACACGAGAATTTGAATTAAAACCAAACATAAATCTTTGGCGAGTGTAATAAGATCTTCTAAAAAGTATTTCACTTGGCACGTAAATAGTTCTAATTTTGGCAGTGATTTGACTTCGTTGAATGAACCTACATTGCTCAAAACATTTTACAAATTTAGAATTATCAGAATATGGCTATTAAATATATTTATTATGTTAAAATAATAGTTTAAACACACCTCACGGTGAGATGGTATCACCCGAGTGCATCAACTATGACAGATTATGCATGCGAAACCACTGTATAAATTGCAGTGTTGCCAACTCAATCTCATCTTATTTCCTTGGCATCGACGCCGACACTCACTGATTTATACCACCGTACCAACCTACAAAAGTTCTCGGATTAAATAGTTTTTCTCGTTTCAATATTTGGCAACAAAATATTTTCAGATTATTTTTTTCTTTGCACGCTTTCAAGCACAGCAATAATTCAAGGCGGCGTACACTTGAATATTGTTCTCCATTGTGTCCACAGTTAATATACCTACTACTAAAATGTCTATAAAGTAGGTATCTATCACGTTTTTCTTTTTAAAGTCTTATATATTTCAAAAACCGAGGTTCTTTAACGAAATATTCTGAAATTTTCGCTGTTTATATCAAACGATTGAACTAATTGTTCAATCTTGTCAAAATTGTTCAATTCTTTGGTTTAAGTATATTATTTAAGTGCGTGAATTTTAATAGTAGATTTTTAATATACCTAGGTAGGTTTTTAATTAATCAATTATTATATGAGAACGCATAGGAAAGTCGATGGTTCGAGTAGACTAGGTACTCACTAGGTAAGTATCAGTAATACTTATATCTAGGTACCTACCTACCTACCTAAGTACGTACTTACTTTCATACTCGTAAACTAAATTTTAGCTAGTATATAAAGTCTTTTACAACATGAACTAATAGCAAATTCAGATAAATCGTTGTTGAGTAGGCACGTGCATTTCCCAGTCTCGCCAGTATTTCCAAGTCCACGTAGGAATTAACCCAATGCTTGAACCGAAAATAGTCGTCCGCTGTAGTAGCCCTCACATAGTCGGTCTAATGGTGACACATTACTAAGTGTTACGGAAATAAATAGCGTAGAAAAAGAAAGAAAGAAAGATTAGGCCCGTGCGTTCATGGCATTAGTCGAGTCCAAAAATAAAATTAATCTTTGCAGTGTGAAAGTTCACTATGGCGACAAACGATCGTGCGTGCGCTAACAGCTTCAGTGTTTAAAAAATAGCTTTCAAAACACATGTTAGCATTCGAGGGGCGGAACGTTCGTTCTTGCATAGGTATATTTTCCCGGACTATGTAATAGGTTTCCAAAACTATTAATAGGTAATGAATAAAACATTAATCATATTGCTTACCTACTCAATACTTGAATAGAGGTACCTACCTTGAACTTTATTCTATGTATATCATGTAAAATCTCATTGGTAATATATATTATTTCTATTTTCACCTAATCAATATTTCTCACAAGAAGAAGTATTAAAGATGTTTACCTACTTCCTACCACAATATTTACCTAACATTATACGTACGCAGCGTATACTAAACCTTCATCAAATAACTTTTTTCCAAAATATTTATGCGATACGAGTGCAAGCCAAATATTTGAAGTAGGTAACTTTTGGTCGGATTTTTTCCATTGTGTCATGTTTCGTAAAATTTACGCCCAGCTTAAACCGCTCAAAATTTTAGCTTCGCCCGTCCAAAATCCTGATTAATGTGCCGAGCGGGGGCGGATCGAAATTCAACGCGGAAAGCCTTTTCTGTAACCCTTTTTATCCGAATATTTTTGCATGAAAACTTTAGTTCTTAGATACAAGTATAGGTTTGAAAGTAAACGATGTCTTCAAGAGCAGTATCTATGTAATTTTAGATTATACGAGTAAGTAAAAGTTTACTATAATATCACACGTTAATATGAACGGAGGTTACTTACAAGGGAACATACGTCAGGTAGGGTCCCGCTCCGTCGAGTGGGGATGAATTGATAGCCGTACAGGTATGCGGGGTGGCACAGGGTGGGGCAACACACCCATGGTACAAAAATGGCATCCAAATTCTGTAAAAGAGAAACAAGATAAGCTAAAGAATACATTTTAACATTTGAGCATTGTATCTGATAATTAATTAGTGAAATAATATTTTATATAGGTACCTAACAATAGATAAGATAAGCTAGGTAGGTAGGTACTTTCCTCACGTCGTAGATGCATCTGATAAATATTACCTAATCTTATAAATTATGGCATAGGTGTTTCATTTTTTTTTTCATAAAAAAAAACAACTATTGGGTACGACCAATAGTTGTTTTTTTATTACTCAAGACATACTTAAATTTTATTCTATAATAAGCTCCTTGCGATTAGCATACAAATTAAAAGTATTTACACATTAATCTAATATGCGTTAACGAATGTAATAAAATCCTTGGCAAGAGGGGATGAATCTGAGACAATTTGCTATTCGCGCCCCTACGTAAGCCCACCTATATGTCTTTCTTATTGCCGGCTAAATCTCGAATATACAACTAAGATTAATCTCGTTGAAAGAAAGGGTTTTATAACCCTTTTGATAGAAATTGACTTAAGGCGTAAGAAGTATTGTTGAGTTTCATAAAGATTCCAAGAAATTAGGTACATAATATAATATTAAAATGGCGACAGTACCTATCACACCGATCACAACTCTCAATGTAAGTTTTTGACATGAAACTTTAAGTAAAAACATGTTTTTGTTAAATTACAATATTCAAATTACGAAGATTCAAACGAAAACATTTAAGTAGATATAAGTAAGTATCTATAGTAAAAGTTCCTTGGCTTGTTAAGATTTGATTACTGTTTTTATCGTGAGAAAAAATTCACAACTCTAAATGCCCAATTGCGATAATTTGCCGATTAAATTCCAGAGGCAGGTTCCAAATCAAATGATTTAAGATACGATACGTTTTGCTTTTTATTCCGATTTCGTATTTGATAGCGAGAATTGAATGATTGCAATGCACTTTAAATGAAGCTCCGTTGGTGCAAAATTATTTATCCGCACTCGATCGGAATTGTAATGTGGATGTAACTTATGTTTGTTGTAATTTTGATTTGTGTTTCGTTTTAATTAGTAACGTAGTAGTTTCTGAACGTTTGCGGTACAAGTTAACTAGTATAACCCGTCACGTAACGAAAAGTAGTCGCGGGTCGCCGGGGGTTATTTATTGATTCCTAAGCATTATTGACATTTACAAAATAATTTATATAATAAAAGAATATTTATATAACCAAAGAAGGAGGATAAGTCGCTTCCCTCCAAGACATTACTTTTCTTTACACACGGTTACGATATTTTATAAAGACAGACAATCAGCTATCATTATCAAATTGCAATTAATAATTATCTGACAACAACCCTTTATTTACACAAAAAGTTTAATGTCTTAAATTGTTGATGACGTCCTCAAACCAATATAGGTAAATGAATAGTATCTATAAATTCTTTTATCTAATGACATCGTACCTATATGATAATGTTTTTTCGCTATTCCGTCGCAGATGTCGGGAACACATATGTAAGAACGTTTATTATAAACGGTGATGATCATACGACACTTAATGAATAAAAGACACAATAAGAGTAGCTAAAGTTGCGCAATAAACCGATCGATATTCATTATTTCCATGGTAGAATGCTCGCAACCCTTATCAAGAGAAGACGCCCGTTTTTTCTCGGTTTTCCCAAATAATTTATTTAGCGGGCCGCCGTCAATTTATCTCTGTGGGAGCTAATTTCGCGTCGGCCCGGTGGCTGGCTGGCGCATGCTGTAATTCAACAAATTGCGCGTCCTACAGAATTTATGGGCTCTCCCACTTGACGAAGCGTTTGCCTGCTCTTCTTCTATTGTTCTTGTACTCGTACTGGTCAGCTAAAATAGAACTGAATTCAGGATGTTGCGCCGAGGTTGTCGACCGCGCACTTCTGTTACCTACGTCTGTTATGTCACTGGCCGCGGAGAGTATGTCCGTGTTAGAACGTAATTTGAATTAAGTTACAAAAATTTATTATCTTTTTATACGTATTACATTATTTTTCAGCTTAATTAAAATAGTAAAGCTAAATATAAATCTAAGATCCTTTTGGCATGTTTTTATTTTTTAACTTTTATCTTCAAAGTTCTAAATTTTTATCTCCAAACTGCTAGTGTGTGGTGAGCTTTATCGCCTTTGCAGTAGTAACACATAATTGTATCAATTATTCGGTTCGTGTCCTTTTGCGTTATTACTTTCCAGAGGACGGAAGGTAAACCTTATGAAGCGTAGTTACTTAAAATTTGTAGTTGTTCATCTTTCGTTATTTTCACTAGCAAAGAAATTAAAGTATCATTAAATAAAATTATTCTTTTTTCTCTACGTCCTTTCATATAACACCATACGTCCAGTGATTTGATTGAAGACTGTGTATTTCAAGTCAATAACATATTCTCAAAAATACTATAAATATAACATATCATACTATAAATATAGCATAACAAACAGAAAAGTAATAAAATGACATGCCTAATTTGATCTTGTGTAGCAAGTTTTTAATCAGATGAACTTCTATTTGTTATGTCGTTTGTAGTTTTGGTTTAAGTTATCTGAGCTAAACTACATTTTAAATTTAATATCCAAAATACTATTTGTCCAATAGTTAGATCCAAGGCGAGTGTAGCGATGTGTTATGTTTCTTTCTGCTGACTGCGGATCGCAGACAGGCGTCCCGCTCGCGCCCGCCGCGACGGATCGCGAACGTCAGCACTGTAGATCTATATAGAGTGGAATTAACACTAAATTTTCTAAATTTTGAAAAAGGGAGAGTTTTTATCTATCTCTTATGTTCCTTAACGGCTAAGGTTAAAAGATATACCTACTCTAAAAAAGTTTTGTTCTTTGAGTTAACTTTAGAATATGGTTGTGATTTGGAAGGTATTATAGATATCGCGTGTGCGTTTTACATTCATCGACTCAAAAAGTCTAATACCCAAACAATCGTATTCATATCGACAATACCTAATCTTAGCAGTTTTCTACTACTTTTAGATATCTTTTTTTTTAGCTTTTGTTGTTCTTTTTCTTCATATTCTCGTATATCGTTAACGTTTTATTCAATTTGCGTTACATTATCTGCTCGAATATCTTGTAAATCTTGTAAACCCATAAACTTCTTGTAAACACTGAAGAATGCTGTCACATCTGAGATAGCCTGTTAGCAGTGGCGAAGGGTAGATCTTGGTGTAAAAAAAACCATCCGCTGACATAAAAAAAAACTAGAAACTCATTGACCGCAAATCCAAAGGTCAGCCGATGGAAACCACTTCGCCACTGCTAATAAGATAATAACGGACACGCATATAAAAATATTTAATTCATGGTCAAATTATGCCAAATCCCACCCGAACAACTCTACACATGTCCTTAGTCTTTGTAAATCAGCATATGCAAAGTGGTATAGCAATAAATCTAGCAGCTCTTGCTCGTTCTCGCATCATGTTACATCTTAATTTCAGAGCCGGCTCGTCGGAGCCTGCCTGCCAGAGATACGGCCTTTTATCAAATACGCATTACGCTAGAAATTAACTTAAACTGAAAAAAAAATCGCCTTTCCGTGAGCGTGAGCGATAAATAATACCGAGCTGTTAGAATGCTGAGTTTGTTTTACATACCCATGGGGCTCGCGCGAAATTATTTGCATTTTAGTCCGTTCATGTTTACAGCGACGTATTTCGAGACGTTGATATTATTCTAGCTCGCTTAGATTTCTAAATAAATTCGAGTAGCTATTATTTGCTGCGAATACATCAACGATTCGCTTGTTCGGTTCTCGCATGAATAAATTGTTTTATTTATATCTGAAGCTGAATTATTTTCAATCTATCTTGTTATTTGAGAAATACTTTTTATACTAAAGAGATCGGGATAATAGCATCGTCCTTTAAGCTTTTATTAATGAATGATTTGGCCTTGTCACGCTGTCTTTTTTTATTCTTATAATTGGCATTTTAATTAATTTCGCTTTTCCTTTTGTTTCAGGTGGTCGTCGCGTGTAAACCGTAGTCGATACTAGGCAGCTAGGGTAGGTGTCGAGTAACGTTTAAATGAGCGAACTGTGATTGCATGCCGAGATCTCTCACATTTTGTTAGTAATAAAATGTGTTTTGTTTGGATTGTCGAATTGCCGCTTGATTTACTCCACTCGCCCGACACGGTTTGACGTCGCGAGATCAAGATATCAAAGTCGACTGTCGAATAAATTTTTGTGCCAGCCCACACGAACGCTTAGGCAATCGACTGCCGAAGATTTATTGTCAAAATTTCCCGTTAGTAACGCTTACCGAGCACACTCCGCGTATCACTATTTCACAAATAAAAGAACCAGTCGCGATATCATCGTCGACTATAAATTATATGAAGCTCGTATGAAAAATACACGTTTCGGAGTCCGCTTATTTATCGCTTAGCTTGAGTTATGTATGCATACGTTATGTTAATCTGAAAATGATATTAAATAGACGCTTCGATTAATATTAATTAGCTTCTGTCAATAAGTTGTGTAACGGATAAAGAAAAATGTGTTGGAGTCATGAAAACCTGTAAAACAGTTTGGGGCAGTGTGTTTGTTTTAGGTAGTCGGGAGTAGTTAGAGCAGTGCTATCGAATCGGCTGATCTGGTATCGGTTCCATCGGTCGGTGGCTGTTCCACACTAGGAATAGGTCGAGTTCCCGCGTTGTTCTGCTCCGTGATATATTGTTCCGCATCTCCCTGTATAAATCTTAAACTCCTGCTGAGGTACACGGCACACGGCCGCTGCGCCGCAGCCCGGGGCTTCAAATGGAATTGTGTTTTTATTTATCGTGCGAATTGTGCCCCACTATCGCTCACTCGGAATCGCAGTTTATCTGCCAAAACGCGAGACTGGATCGATACGAGTAAATCTCTAAACTTATTGTCACTCAGCCTTGGGTAGCATAAATGATGATGGAAACGTTTCGAAACCGTTGACTTACGATGAGTTCGCGAACTCACGCACAGAGATTATCCTATTGATAATGTTTGTCGAGCCATTTTGATATTACAAAACGTTTTTGTATAAAGTCGTATACAGAACTTTTGAGTATAAGCTGACTACAGCTAAACACTATTGATGCCTGCCAAGTAGATTCCTATGATAAAGAAATATACTTATCTACTATTCAAACCGTACCTGCAGGACATTTAAAGAAGGTACAGTGATAAACTCTACTATATATCTTAATGAATAAGAATCGATCGAGGTGGGGCAAAATATTCGTACTGAACTGCCTATAAGGCTTTTTGTATAAGCTTCTGTGAACATGAATGATACTCATGGCATAAGGTAGTGTAAACCAGTGCATAGTTCAACTTGAAACTATATATAATCTTATGTAAATACTGATACTAGTATGAATTTGTAATCTAAATCTGATGTACAATGCGTGTATACGTTTAAAAACATTATACGTAATAGTTATTGTAAGCAGACTAATCGGCAAGATTATTTAATAGATTTCGCCTGACGTGACTATTTATATATAATGTTAATTTTATTTTGTGTTTGTTTAGTTAATTGTTTCACCGGCGACTAAAAACGAGTAGCGAAGTATACGAGAAAAGCTAATATCTCGAGATCATAATCTAATCGCATATTATAAATAAATTAAGAAGCCAGTACCTATTCTATATGACATTACCTATTGATAAAGCATTTATCACATCATTCATTGATGCAAAACATAATTCTTAAACATGGTTGAGGTACAGAAAAGGAACTTAAAGAATTCAAAATGACTAATTTACGAGTATCTAAGGGCTATAATCTTTGGGAACTTTTTTAATAGCACATGTAAGAAATTGTAATTAAGTTAAATCAGTTTATTGCAATGCTAGTGACATATTCTAACGATCTTTGATTGGTAAAGTTGCAAATAGATTTCGTTTCGTTCAATCGTTCGCGGTGAGACATTTACATGTGATTTATGTATACTAGAAACATATATTGATATTTCTCTGATAGAAAGCCAAGCTTTATTTTTAATATAAGTTTACAATTGGATTTATTCTAGGTTATACTTTTGTTTCTTTATTTAGTGCATTTGTACGACGATCAATAACATAAATTTATGTCACGTCAGGTCGTGTAACCTATATACGTAATTGCAAAGGCTTTAGAGTGAAAAATATTCCATTTATTAGTCTATAGCTTAACTTATTCTTAGTGAAATAGCTTACCTATAGTCACTTAAAAATGACACGAATCAAAACTAGTTGTGCCCAGTATACGAATAGCTAATTAAATTAAGTAATAATATAATTTATTTTAAGATACAGTAGTGGTAATATTTTTGGATTCCTATAAACATATACGTAATTTGTCTTCTTAACGTAGGATAATCGAGTAAAATTTGGTCGAGATTCTTTCGATTTTCTTTAGTTATCAACGAATTAAAGTGCCAAATTCTTTTTCTTTTTAAATATTACGTTAATTTACAATCAATTTACCTCAGAAAGTTCCTTATTTGTCTCAGATATTAATTTGAAATGTATAGGTTTTTTAATTTGCTTCGCAATATAAGAAAGAATCTGCGCCTAAGTTTTCTTGTAATGTTTACTTTTTGTTAAAGATATTGTAAATACGATAAATGTCTTGTTTATAAAGCTTCGTAAGATTGAATTATAAAGAAATTTGGAAATCAAAATTTGTACACTTGTTTTAGATTCACTGTTTCGATTTTATACAAATTATTATTTAACGAAGTACCGTAAATTATAATAATATCGTTTATTTATTTATTTGGGAACGTGCTCACGAATGTTATACGTAATTTTGTCCTTAACAAAGCATTTGTCATACGTAAATACTAGGTAGGCCCAATTTATTGTAATGTATCATAATTGATTAATATTAATTAGTAATAAACGAAGAGAAATACTTAAAAGTCGAGGGATACTAGTTAAAAATGATTTAAATGTTTGTGTTTTATGATTGTAACTGTGTGAAAAGTTGTGTAATATTACCTATACGAGTAAATATTACCTATCATTATCTATTAAATTGAAATGAGGAGCGATATTATAACTTTTTGTACAATATCGGCTATAGTGCAAGATGGATCTGCATTAAATAAAAATTCTGTTACTGTAACCGTAAATCTTTTATTTATATTACCTTTTCAAAAGTAGGTAGGTATAGATACCTCAGGCAAAAGACACAAATGTAGTCATTTAACCAAATTCTAAATGTTTTATGCGGGTTTTGACTGTTAATTCAGTGAGCTTACTATTTCCTATTTAGTTTACTATTTAAAGTAAACTAAGTTAATTACTACTTAGACATTCTCATTGCAACGGGCGGGAAAGGCAAGTGCTGTAAAGTTGACCAATAGGAACAGATTAATGAAAGTAAAGGTTACTCTGATTGGTTAATGATTGCGTGATAATGATCAGTCAAGTGTTGTCATACTCGACTCGTACATGAACACGTTGCATAAAATTCCGTTTGTAAACGGATTACTAAAAAATTTGACAAGTTGTATGTACCTACCTACCTTTTGATATATAGAGTGAAAGTGTGTTATGGGTATGAAATATAGGATTAAGTAATAAAAATTTTAAAAAGTAGTTTTGAGAGGTGTTGAAGGTACTTAAATAAAATAAGTCTATGAAAATTAACCGCAACGAATTAACTTAGTCAGTTATTTTAAGAAGACTGAAATGTAGCCTTCAAGCAACAAAATATTGGTAATAATAAAATATGAAATAGTGCGTACGGAGTATTATTTCAAAATAAAAGTATTGTGTAGCCGCCTTGGCAGGTACCTACGAGTACGCAGCAATAGTACAGTCGTGGTGGCGTGCCAAACAGGAAGCGAGGAAGTGAGCATGCGAGGCCGCGGGATACGGGGTTCGACTCTCGTCTAAAGGAAATTCAACCTTATCTATTCACGAAATTTTGAATTATTTTCATGGATATTTTATGCAGGAAAAAAGAGATTTACAGTTTTTATTTATTGCCATTAGAATTTTAGGCATTTCAATCCTAGACATTTCGACCTAAAGGAGAAAGCCGCGGTATATATTGGACTATGTAATAAATTATTAAATTGATTGTCTGAAAACCAAACTCACTATTTTAATAACAATAAAATATTTGAAATACGCGTAAGCTATTTGAAATATTAATAAATTTATTTGATAACTGAATAAGCACTGGTGAATTAAAGAATATTTCTTTTGTTACTTAAGAGACAATATTGTCATTGAATAAATACTAGAATAAAGTCTAGAGAAATGACTAAATATATTTCGAAGACTTCAAAATCGCACGAAATCTTCACGAACTAAAATCTTGGAACAAAGAAATCAGAAGAATAGAAACAATGTGACACGACATGACACATACATACGGCACCCATTGCCGTATAAGGAAGGATATCTCACATTATTTATGTGTAAGAAACTAAGCTTCATTTTTTATAAAACACGTAAATTTGGCGGTCCGTCTAGGGCCCTCGTAAATCAGGGTGTATTCAGCGGATTACCAGAAGAGTAATGACTCAAGTCCACCTGGTGAGGGACGCCCATTATTTAGCTATTTGCTGGAGCGTTTGCTGCCTACTTTTGGGCCTTAGAATGCTCTTCTTTAAGTACCTACCCATTGCAACAAAGTGTGTTGCTACCATATGTGTAATGTGATATAGGTAGATACCTATTGACAAAAATTCCCGCAATGAACCTCCTTGCAATATCCATCATAATATTCACAAGGAATTATTGCTGTGTAGTTAAAAAATTCGCAGATACTTTGATTTACATTTACCTACACAACTAATTACAAAATGAATGTAGCAAAATCAGTCAGTAGATAATAATCAATATACCTTCTACGTATGTGTGTATACTCATAGCAATATAATAAATTAATACCTACGAAACTAAACAAAACAATTAACTTTTAGGTAATGGTTAATAGTATTTCCAAAGAGGTTGTAAAACCTTGTTGAGTTACTCCTTCAGACAATATTATCTAGGCACTACAATCTACTAGTCTTATCCTAAACCATCCTAACTTATATGTATTTATTTATATATTATACCTATAACTAAAGACCACCTAGGCACAAAAATACAAAATTTCAGAGGACAATCCTCCGGTCTATATACCTCAATATACCTCCTAATATACCTCAAAATAATTACCCTAGTAACAAAATCCGGTCAAAAATTAAGGCGGGAGGAGATAGTCTTTTATGTAGAAATTAAGGCTGCCATGAGAGGCTTATAATTAACGTTCTAATTAGGAACGTGAGACTGCTTACTTTATTAGGTAGCCGGGAGTTTCGTGTCGCCACGATGCGGCTGATATCGGATTTTGGTACTAGTTTAATTAGCTATTTTCATGTTACACCGGCTTAGTTTTCTGGTTAGTATGTTGTATTTGGAAAAGATAAAGGTAGCGTATTTTCGACCGTGTGAACGGTGCTTCTCTTTAGTCATTTCTGTTTGTTATATTACGTTTAATGATTGGGTGTTGCCAGTAAGTTGTTTTGTAGGTTTGAACCTGAACCACCACGCTGATTTTTATTAACCGTAAAGAAATAATTTTGTTATGTTTCGTAAGGTTTAGTAAGGTTTATTGTACCTTGACCCCTCGAACGTTCGGTATAGCCTTAGTGGGCCAATGAAGTTTCGTGTCTGGCAATACCTACATGTCAGTAGATTGAGGCGGATTTCTGCCTTTGGAAACGACTCCAAGCGATCCTAGTACCTGTGTGGACTCTATAGCCGATCTGGTACCAGAAGGTATGGAATATTTTACCTTATAAGTACCTAATTTAAGTGGAGGAAGAAAACCATGGTTTAATCAACCTTGCTTTGAGTTAGGTTTTTGAGGTGGGTTTATACTGTACAAAAATCATAATTCGTCGTTCATATTTTTATATATCTAAGCCAAGTACAAAAAGAATAAGATGTTTAAATATGTATGTAGACCTAGCCTTAAATACATGTGGCTATCAGATGCAGAATAAAAATTGAAGCTATTAAAGATGGCGGTGTTTAATGTTATTAATGGCGCATACCAAATATTTATACAAGAAATTAATAAAACAATTTAGTTGTGTATCGTTGAATATTTATCATGATCGCGTGACATTGTATCGCAGCGTGAGAAAAGGCCCTAACTCCGGGCGAGCGTATAAATTCGAGCGTGTGTCATACAATAATTTGCTATTGCGTGAAATCTCTGCGCATATAAAGCTATCTGTCTTGCGTGTGCGCATCCATATTTCGCGGCCTCCGGACATATTGAGTTATCTTAATTAGTGGAAGCGAACCCACCACCCAGGCAATCCAGTTTCCATAAGCGCTTGTTTGGTAGCGGTTAACAGGTCTTTCACGCTAGAGTTATGGAAACTCTAGTTAAAAATTTATTTCCACTGAATTTTCTGTACTTCAATATAAATTTAAATCATATTGTTATTTAGACGGTAAATATTAAATCTTTTAAAAAATCCAATCATATTTTATATTCCAATTCCATTACAATTGCTGTTTAATACTACTACTACTACTGCTAATGTACTACTATTCTGAAATTTCCAACTGTTTCATCCTACATCATGCACATCTAATTTTTTTTAAATAAAAACTACTGGTAATAATCCATTAATGAAATACTTATAATTATTTGCTTAAGGCATAGCATGTATAATTATATATGCTATTATAAAAATAATATTGCTTATCATTCCTTAAAACTGACCAGAGTTATTCACAGATGGGTAGGACAGTGCCTAATTTGTGCCTTCAACTTCCATTTTATTTTATATGACAATAATACTGCACCGACAATAAACCGTAACGTAGGCACGTTTATAAAATAATAGCAATTTCGCGAATCATGGCACTTTAAAGCGCTAGTATAATAAACCTGTTAGGGCTATCTATATGAATAACTTTTTCACTATCTTAGACCAAGCCCTACAATAACTCAGGCTATAATTTTCAACTCTTTACCCTACCATGGGTAATTTACGTTATTTATTTATTGCTTCGTTGATTGTGCATCCATATTCAGTTTTCTATCAGTGCTAAAGTATGTTATAACAATATAATGATACGTTAAGAGATAACTTTCAGTACACTACTATAATTGTAGGTTGTTTTAATTTGATTATTTGAATTTAAATAGTAGAAAACATATGCACCTACTTGTGCGTTTCTGGAGCACATTGTAGATCAATAGACAACAACTGTTCTAACTAAAAACTTTACATAGACCTTAAAAATAATACCTATTTGCATTTCGCAGACTCCAAATTCAAATTCAAAATTTTTATTCATCATAAAGTACAAGTATGCACTGGATGAACGTCAAATAATTCGGTACATCGGCTTTTGGCGCCCTTTTGGCTAAGGTCCACTCCATCGTCTTCAAACTGATATCGTCATTAGCTACTCTTCAGATATAAGCGTTCTACATAACAGACTCTCTGTATGGATATTTGCTCATGTGTCGTGAAACGGACATGCGCGCGAATCGTGCGCGCTCAACAGATAAGATAAACGCGGAACGCGTGCGCGGTGCCCTGCCGCGCCCGCTAATTAAGTCTTTAACTTCACTAGTCGCTTTTATAGTTTATTTGCTAATAGATTATTGAGAGCCATAAACTTTGATCGCTCGCAATCCACACGAACACCGTTAAACAACCCGATTAACGCCCGGCGAAGACAACCCATTAGTTTCTCTTCCATACCTGCCATCGATACTCTCTAAGATACACCTGTTTGCTTGTTGCATTTATCTGCAATCACAGTCGTGTGCTAGATATGAATTTACTCGCAACGTTGTATTGGTTTACTTTAGAATTTTAAGAGTAGATATCTAGAGATGAGGATATTTCATAAAAATGTATTGTCAAAACAGAACCGTTACCATAAAGTTGGTATATTTATCTGAAATTGATTTTAAATGGTAAAAATTCGCTAGAATAATAAAAATAGCTTTCAGTACCTAAAGACCATTTGAAATGAATACTTACCTACCTTCTACCTAATAATTGCAAATTCAATATAAAAGTTGCTTACGTTTTGTTAAACACCTCTGTATTTTATTGTGTAATGATAAACAAAAAATTGTAACACTCAAATCAGTCAAACTTTAAAGGTTTCGAATTATACAGCAAATACGACAAAGCAACATTGAGGTAAACAAAGGAATTATTATTTTACCTTAAAAATCTATGACAACAATAATTTCAAAAAACACTTGTTTAAATGTTTGCAATAACAATGACGAGCGCGACCACGGGCCCCGCTTGTAGACAAAGCGTTCTGTGACCAACTGTCATAAATACATGATTTACGCAATTACCTCGTAAAGGCGACGATAAATTACTGTTCGCTCCATTATAGAAACGGCAATATTACTTTGAACAGTCACAAAAATGTTTAAAATTGAATAGTGAACCTTCTTACTCGACAATAAAATCTAAACGATTACAACCTACACGCAAATCCTTTTAACATTACCATTTTTGAGGTGGTGCAACTATAGTGGCTGATTATTCACAGATATTGTATCAAGTTTTACCACCCGCTAACCCGAGGGGTGGCTAAAAAATCCTGACAGTAAAATTGTTAATGCATGTTTTATGGCCGAATTTGCATTTCAGGTGACTTTTGCGTGTTATTGAAACGGTTGTTATTGTTGATAATAAAAAATTAAGATTTTTATTGTTCTGTATACATTTAAAGGCACCTCTAAATAGTTCTTGATATGCGATGACTATTTGAAATAGAAACGCACTTTACAGCGCACGGTGCGGTCTTCTGAAATAACCACGATATATTATAGTAAAGTTTAAGTTACTGATCTTTGGTAGAAAACCGCCTCCTGATGCCAGATTCATTAGCACTGAACGAACATTTTGTCGGTTACTTGCTATTCTTCTAACGAAAGTATCAACATGACATGTCAAGGCGATCGGCATGAGCAATTGTATAAACTCCATACCTTCCTAATGTTCTGTCAATCATCGTTCTTCCAGCCGATGGATGTGGAATAACAAATACTTTTTTGTTCTGAGCTTCTCGTTGAATACCAAGTTGCTGATGCGTCATGTTCTTCTTTGGAATTACGCCTCAGTTGTTCCTTTGTAGGTGGTAAACCAGTAAGTTTAAAATTTATTAACTAATTAATGAAATAATCTGCGAATTCTTCGCCTTAACTCACTGTGATAGGTTCGTAGGTACGAAGATGTTAAGAAAGCATTTAGTGCAAACCATTTTTATCTTTTCACAGTTTACAAATAAAGAATAAAATTACATTCTAACTTAATTTACTTACTTAACTTATCTTACTTATTTACGAAATGTAGGTACTCACCATATTATTTACTTAATATACTCTTCTGTCCTATTTGTATTAAAATTAATCTATTGCTGGGTAGGTACTAGATACTTACTAAAACAATTTCGATTTTTTTAAATTATTTTTTTTAGTAGCGCTTACAATATGTTAGCATTTTCAAGATCAAACAGGTATAGGTACGTGTGAAAATATGAAAATTAAATAAATATTCAATTTAAACGTTACATAAGAATAGGACTACAATGCAATACTGATGCCTTTAGAGACAGCTGTGTATATTATCTGTAGTTTATACATCATTTGACATTAGGTAGGTAGGTTTTTACAGTAGGTAGCTATAGGTCATAGCTAAGCATTAGCCAGCAAACAGAAGCTGACAATATTCTGCTGAGCTTTGCAAGTTCATCATTTGCAGATATGCGGGCGCCACGCGTCTGCCGGTCCCTCACGTAGGTCATTACTTCTCTAACAGCTCACACACATCGGAATGAAACTTTACATATAAAGATAACTTACGGGCCTGACACTATTTATGTAGGTTGCTGGATTGTAGTTGTGCAAAAATTTTAAAAAGTCGTCAAAGCATACTAATCGTCACATCAACTTTATCTACGTGATGTCCGGCACGTAGGTTCGCTAGCACGTAGCAGGATTTCGCAAATGTCTACTGCAAATACGGTAGCTGCTTCTTAGACAGCTTCGGACTTTTCGACATAGTTATGTTATTGTTATTTTTAGTAGGCCCATGTATGTTAACTAGAAGGTATCTGCTTTTCTCTTATTTGCTATCGATTTTCATTGATTTAGTAGTATCGAAGTTGTTGAAGTAATATGTATATTGAATACACAATTTTGGTGCCTACAACAATGATAACAAACTGCGTACTATAAATTTATTGCTGTTAATTTAAAAAATAGAATTTGTTTGATGTACCTATCTAGCGGATAAAAAACAATGTAAGAAACTGAACTACCAATTTTTCTTCTCACCTATATACCAAAATACGTATTATAAAGATAACAATAAATGCTTTGTCTTGTCACCGCCTTAATCCTCGTAGCTGTCCAAACTTGCTTAACATTTTGTTCAACTATCTACGTGAGGGCTAACACGTAAAACCAAATCCGCACTGAGGCATAGTAACCTCGTATCATTGAAGTTTGCAAAATTATGCACATTTTCGCACGTGCAAATTCCTTTGCACTGGAAAAGCGATCGTAAAAACATCATAAAGCCAGTCTGCGGTAGGGAGCACGCTCAGATCTTGCCAGGCGATTGATATTGATAGGTGATCGGTCACGTGCTTGCCTTTGCACACAGTGACTATTAATTAATTCGCCGGGTTCTAATCCGGCGCCTGGGTGACGTCACTATATTATCTGCGGACTGACTGGCACATTTGACAATCTACACGCAATGGCCGTGGCTTGTTTCGCTAAAAACAACTGTCTTGTTGACACGGCTAAAGGAACTACCGTAAGTTGTGTAAGACAAAGGTTTTAAAGCTTACTTCATAGACTGCAATACTGTTGTTAATTAATGTGTTTTTATGCTCCTGTACCGATGATATTATAATCTATACTAATGTATAAAGCTTAAGAGTGTGTTTGTTTGTTTGATAGCGCGGTCAAACAAACAAACATTATCTGGAACTACAAGTCTGATTTGAAAAATTATTTTTGTGTCTGATAGCTACATTAATGAGAAAGGTTATAGGCTATCAAGCGTTACGTCACAAT
>DWQK01000213.1:0-24259 GCA_018231225.1 Noctuana stator
AACCGCACACCCCATTACGATAAAATTTTGTAAGTATGTCTAATTAATTTCAACTTGTAAGATAGGCTACTTTTGGACAAGATTTAAACCGTGAAACTGGTACCTAAATGTGGTGTAAACAGAAAAAATCCTAATTTAGACTGAATGGATTATTGGAAGGCGTTAAGTGTTAACGGGATAAACCAACATGTACAGTATACTATATGCATCAGAAAGACTTTAAAAAGGAGGTTTTATTTTCTAATAAAATTACCTATAGCGACTTTTAAAAGTATTCCTAACAATTAGGGAGTCGTCGCGGAACCTATTAACAAACTTTCTCTGCTTACCCAATGAATCAATTTCCAATGGTGATCGGAAAGTCAATCACAAAAACGGTAAGTTTGTTTAAGCGATATAGGAACTCGTCCGTGGGAACCCGCGCAAGAACTTGTGACAAAGCGTACAAGAGCTAACTTTGCGTTGATTGTGTTTCGGAGTTTCCAATTCGCTCAATCTGCGATGCTTTTAAAACAAAACTTTACAGTGAAATCGATAAAACTGTTTATTTATTAATAAAATTAACAATTTTAAAGGAAATGTACATAAACATATTAGGCAGATTTGTATTTTTTTAAATATATTTGTATATTTTTATTTGTATCTTTTTCTAATATGGAAAGCCTTTCTTGTTCTCCATATTCCAAAGAAATGTCAGAGAAACTAAGTTGTAATAAGGTGTTTAACCTTTATTTATATAAAATTGAGGTGCGTGCGGGATTCGAACCTGGACCCACAAGAACGGTAGACAAATATTCAACAATATTTTATGTTATGTTCTTATTCGCCAACGTGAATAAGGGACATAGGGAATAAGTTAATGCACATACTTCTCAGTACCTACAAGTCGCCATATAAAGCAATCGAGTTTACATTCACCTTATGTGCCTTTATTGGTAATGTTGAGAGTCAATGTCATATAATAAACTGTGCATGATGGCAAAACAGTCAGATGAATGGAGAGGTGACCTTAGTTTAGGTTTTATGTCATTCACAATAAGGATACTATTAGCGCGATAACCAAAAACTTCAATTAAAACTTGACTGTGGCTGTTCTGTTTGCGTTTCGACTGTTTTACCAAGAGTGCTCAAAGTTTATAAATATTCAATATTATCTAAAGACTGCGTGAAAACAAAGTCATGTTTAGTTTCAGATAGATGCTCGTAAAGTAAATAAAGATTCCAAGAAACTCTGGTTACGTGTGCCTTTTTATGCTAATGCAAATCCGTTGTTAGAAAACCAAGATACTTCAAATTAAATATAATATCCAGAAAAGGAATGAAAATGATAAAAAATATGGTAAAAACATCGAATGCTTACGAAACATACAATACATACATTAAACGTAAGATTATTGATGTTGGTACCTGATAAGACTAATAAAACACTTACAATTTATAATTTTCGAATAAAAGTCTTACCTATTATATTCGATGATAGTAGGCATATTGTTCTTACGTAGGCACGTAGTTAAAGCCTCCACGATTAAATTATATTTACATTAAAAGAAATTTTCTCAAAAATATTTAATGGAAAATTTGAAGTGTCAATGTACAAATAATATAATAGACGTAATTTTTAATATTACTTTTATTGTAAAATCTAAATTGAACTTTATTGTTATGCAAAATTTACTATAGAATATTCAATTTACTTTAATTTCTCCGCCAAGTCAGTCCAAGACTTTTTTACTTAACTACTCGTAAAACTGTTTGTATCGCAATGAGTTAGCGCACTACCTTGCGCTGTGAGGCCGCGACGCGACTGCGCCCGCGCACCCGCACCTCCATAACCAGACCCACTTCTTCACCGGTAGCTTGATTTGTACTTTTTATGCAGGTTAAGCTAAATTTCCTTATAATTATTCCATTACGACGATCAGCTATTATTTGCACGAATAGCGCTATTTAATTAGCTTTAGTTGCAATTTATTCTCTTGTTTCCGAAGTTTTGAATTCAAACTCAGTAAGTATTTCAAATTTTTCAAAATTACTGATTTAGTCTGCGTAATAAATAACAATGTTTCAGTTCTCAAACTTTCATGTAAACCTAACATGTAATATTTAAAACAGATACGGTGCAGTATACTTATATGTAGGTATCTTTAATTTATTTCGGTACTACTTTGATGCTTATTACAGAATGCACGCGATGATAAATTACATCCAGGAAAATGTCAGTGCCCTGGTGTCTCTGCATTTTTGTATAACTTGTAGCTACCGAAACATGAAATCGGGTGTTAATTCCGATTGCAGAAAATCTTTTATTTTATTACTCTCGTTACACATTACCATCGTAAACAAATGCAGTAAAATTTAAAATAAACAGCTTTGTGGTAATTGGAACTACCCGCAATGGTTGTTCTACATGAACGATAGCGTGCAGTTAGTTCTAAGACAAAGGGAATGAACACTGATTGTTACGATTTCATCAAAATGAAACGTATTTTTCTAAATAGTAAATAGACAAATCTTCAACTACTACTTTCTAAGTTAATGTTTTTGAAATTTTTTGCACAACTTACAAACATGATAATAGGTATGTGTTGTCCATGTTATTCATAGTAATCTTATTGTGTTTTGTACCAGTTATATTTAGAGTAGCACGAAATCTGTGTTTTTAATGATGTAAGGCTTTGTATTTTACATATGTCTATAGAAGATATAAATATCAATATTGCTTATCACCTGTATTCCTTCAACACATGAATTTTTCTAAGCCAAATCTCAGATTTCGCGCGGCGACAGGTTCTTAAACAGAGGTCGAATCTTTTCTGTTTATGCATTAATATATACGCAAAAATACGCATTTCCACGTCAAATGAATTTAACATATTTAAGTGTTCAGTATGCTTAATATTATTTTTGTTTCAAAGCTTTTTAATGTACCTATTCAGTCGTATATTTAAAATAAATACTAACAAATGTAACAAAGGAAATTTAATTTTCTCACAAACGTGTTTCGTATTTTCAATAAACCTCTGGCACTGTAAAATCGTAAAAACCATTTCGAATTTATACAAATAACAATATCAGTATACGAAATGATCCGTCCTATTACAATCTCGTTGGTTGTTTTGCATCGTCGCAATGTTGCGTTTATTTTCGCTCCGCCGAGAGGACGCTGCCTGAATACTAAGCATTTTTCAGCCGTTTATAACCGCCTCTAGCTATTTATAAGGTCTTGGTAAGAATATATTACACTCATACGGATTACACATAATATGTTAGAGCTGAACTTTGTAAACGCTGATTATTTGTCAAGTTGTTTTATGTTCCTCTAACGTATGTATTCGTCTATAAACTCGTAATGTCCATATTGCTGAATTAACAAAACAATTATCTAGTGTACGTTTATTAACTTCTATTTATGTTTCCTGAAAGCTTTTGATATAAAATAATGATATAATAAAACTTCTTTTAAAGTGTCTAGGGAGTTTTATGACGAGAATACAAATAAATTCACTCTCATCTCTGATGTGTTTTAATGCGTTTCAGCTACAAAAGCGGAAATCTCTGCCATTATTTTTGCGAGATAGCAATTATTTAGGTTTTCAGTTGAATATTTAATGGATCCAGGTTGCATTTATATAGGTACCTACCTACTACATTAAAAAGCTGTCAAAATAAACAACATTTATTTATAAAAATAAGAAAATATTTTTGGTTTATGATCTATTTATAAAATATAATAAGGAATTGGATGTGTCTCAATTGGATTCTAAATAAAATATTTACTCATTTTTACTTGCTTTCATTTTTACTTATTTTTATTTGCCCTTACTACAATTTTTTTAATACATACGTTTTTATATTTGATTACATTTTAGTTATCACAAAGCAGAACTATGTTATGTGTCGATTGGGTTGTTAACACACACACATGTTGTGTATGACACTAAATCGTATATCCGATAAATTAATTTTAATTTTCTCAACCACAAACACTCTGATATCTTCTATTTACGAGTATGAGTAGGTATGATGAGGCTAGTTTGTCTCCAAATTATTATTATTATTTATTAATGAATCAACCCAAGAACGTGATATCGCTTTAATGGTTAGTCACCACCATTATGACAAAAGCACGTGTTCTCCGTGAGTCACCGTGTATCGATAAATTGGCAGCATTCGCACCGGCTGCATTGAACGTTACGATTGATAGGAAACGTATTATCACTACGAGGCAAGACGATGACCGATCTTTAACTGAGCTTAAAAATATACACAAACAATTATCGACACACGATGTTAATGAATCAGATGAATGTATGTGTCTGTGATCTTAGGCGCCAAGCGCCAATAGACTAATTGATTGACTTGTCTTTTAGAATTGTCATGCTTATGCACTGACTATTCACTGACTGGTCTGGCAGGTTTCACAAGGAACATGACTTTAAAGTATGATCATGTTGCGAATAATACATAAAACCTAAACCAATTGCATTTATTTACTCATGAAGACGAAGATAACCGCCTCATAATTACAATGTTATTCGCCAATGACAAAAACAATAAATTTACTTTTCTTTGTTCTGCATTTCTACTCTTTAAATTCGTAACTTTTGGATCCTTACAAAAGTTATTTTATACAACGGAATGTAAAGTTCATTCCGTAGCTTTATCATTCTCACGAGGCTATACTTAGGGCCATTGAGGGTGGGGTTTTGGTATCAGACGACTTAAACATTTCTTCTTCATTAAGCCTGTCCAAAACAGATGATCGATAGTAGGAATAACACGAAACTGGACGAAACTACAAACAGTTAGAGGGTACGAGTAGGTATGTACTGATGGGAGAGCTGCTAATTTTTTCACAAAAATATGTTTATCGGAGTACGCGACTGGAAGATAAAACTAATGAGTAAGAACTGTTGTTGACTCTTTTTATTTTTTGAAAAACGACATCAACTCTAATTGTCATAACATTTCGTGTTAACTACACCTACAATACAGGTATTTGCAAACGCTTTGACTCACAAAAATATATTTTGTCTTTCACGAAGCTAATGTGTACGAATGCGCCACTCTCAGTTTTGTTTTTCCATTTTTATTCTATTTCCATCTCTTTATCTGACATCTACTACTGACTGTTAGTCGTGTCTTTGAGGTATCAAGGTCGAGGTCAAGTTGTTTTAGCCTGGTATTGTTATACATAAAATGGTGTACTAATAAACTTTTGTTATTTCATCCAATTTGGTTCCGTTATTGTAGAGTAGATATTATGTTAAAGTTTGATATCGAATATAAGGCTACATTAGAAGTCTAGACTTTAGATCTTATCCCAGACCTTAGTCATCTTAGTTCTTATAAGTAGCAACGCGTAAAGGTACGATGGAAGTTTTATTCTATTTGAAGTTTGACGAGTGTCCAATATCCATGGGTGGCAGTGACCATTTAAGATAAGATGGCCTTTGCTCTTTTCCTATAATATAAAAAAAATGCTTATACGTACCCTACGGTACCATTGTCGAGGTTCTGTAGATGCTTGTTAAGAGTTTCTTGGATGTTCTGTTGGGAGTACAGCCCGATGGGCGAGTTGAACTGCTTGTGCACTATCTTCGGGCCAGTGGCCATCTTGGGGTCGTTCGTTCAGCGCTGGAACCAATTTTACGTTTCATTTAAAAATCGTTTCATACCCAATTCTTCCAAGATTTATACAAAAACGTTTCAATCTCGCCTATTTAGATTTTATGTGACAGCGACAATATAATAGAGATAAAACAAGACGACTCTCAACAAGATACAACATCTTGAATATTCTACATGCAAAGCAAATGGTTTACAGTTTAATAGCGTTATAAAATTTATGAGTATGCTAACTTTGAGATTTAGCATTCCTATGTTATTTCTAAAAGGGTGTTAAAATCACTTTTTTATAACAAAACTTGTTAATAATTTTATTTGCAATACAAATTATAATATTTTTCGGATTATTTAGGGAAATAACAATGTTTACTTTTAGGTGCCAGAAAAATTGGATTGTCAATTTTTATCTTCCTCATGAGGTAATTTTATTACTCTCCCGTAAGATTCGTGCCCCGGGTTAGAGACTCGCCGTCTTATTGCGTTTTTATTAGCCCCGGCACCAACGACGACGGCCATAATATTTTTTCCGAATAATGTGCGAGAGACAGGTAGCTTTGTACAAATAAGTTTTCAATATTAGCATCGGCGAAGACGAGGGGGAAAAGATAACATTATTGAACGACGCGAAGGGTCTCATTTCAACGAACTCGAATCAGTTAATGAGTGACTTAATTAACTGGATATTAAATATTATTTTTAGATATTAATATTAAATATTATTTATAGGTAAGTATGTTTTAAATTGGTACGTTAATAATGTGTATTTAGATGTTGGTAAGAGTTTTAGATACGAGTACCTACTTGACTCGTAGCACTTTATAACATTTAATTTTGGCATATTTAATATTACGTATCTACGCGTACTTTTTTACTGATTTTGTAAAAGTAGGTAAGTAGTTTTGTATACAGTAAATACACGGAAACATGTGTGTATTAAGACGCAAATTATCGTCGCTGCAGTATGTTAAATAAACGGTGGGCCTCCGTTCTAACCTGAGTGTTAACAATTCTCCGACAGGTTTATTTGCGTATGTCTGGTATGGGATGCGAAATGGTCGCGGAAGAAATTTAAACGTCGGCGTCGGTAGCAACGCACCAAAACAAAATTACAAGTATATACTCGTATTATGGGAAGATTAGACAAGGATATAAAGATGTACTCATAATTACTTGTTTTATAACAAGGGTGATTTAGTGTATATATAATATTATTATGTTACAGCTAAAGTGATTTAATATAGGATAATAACAGTCTAGCCTGTCTAGATTAATTTTACTCAAGTAAAGTGATTATTAGAGCAGAAGTGATTAAGCTAATGTAGTAGCTATTTTTATAAATATTTGTTTGTTAAACTTTCTTCTGTATCATTCAATTTAAAATTATTAAAGATTTTGTATTTTTGTTTGCTTTTTCTGCGATCGAACCGCGTTATTTTTGCGTTACATACAATATTTCCACAAGTATAGCAGATGCGCGTGGGAGTGCCAGAAAAAGGTACGTATTCAGTTCGAAAGACGTGATATTTAAAGAAGACGACGAGAGATGATCTACGAGTTCGTATCTCACACAATGACTGTGTAGTGCCAAATTATTATGAAAGATTTTATGAGATAAACAATTATTATTAAAACCAATAAACCGAAAATTAATATAATCTAATAAACACCATTAATATATACACAAATTATTACACATATAAACCACATCTAATAATAGTTGACGTATTTCTTGTAGAAAATTATAATAATTGCTGCTACGATTCCGCCTACTGGAATTATTTATTATATTAAAAAATAATAAACTCGGCAATTTAATTTAAAACTGTTTCATTACATTCTGCAAACTAGACAATAACTTGATCAGTGTTGTTTTGTTTTAGAAACTACATGATAAAAATAAAATTCAAGTCTGGAACAGTTTTAAGGCCAATACAGCTGTTTGTTGAAAGACAAGGTTAACAAAGTCATCAAGGTCTAAAATAAACACATCGAACAATCCAGACGCAATATTCATAAATAAATAACACTAACCTATATTTAAAGTGCATCTAATATCATCATCAATTTGCAAGGCACATCTATTCAAGCATCACAGGCATTTAACGATGACACTCATGAAATAGAGATATACCATGTAAATCGATAACTAAATACTCTAATTAGTGGTAACTGTAATGATACATAAGTATGGATGATGTTCCAGCCGCTGACGTAGCGCATTCTGCCGTCCGAGAAAGTGAGACGCGCTATTTCAGTAGCGTGAAGTCATGGCGAATTATTTTTGTAACGGAATACTCCGGTGGTGAAATTAGTCATGGATGTCGAGGTCGCCAGGTGACAAGCGAATAAAAATACGAATACATCGAAAGCGTTTATTAGTGCTAAAATGTTACATGAAGCGCGAGCATTGAGCTTTTTAGTGTTTATGCTTAGTACCTTGTGCGGCGGTCAGGTTCGTGCGAGCGGCGTCGTGGCCGGCCTCTAACTGAAACGATGGTAGGCGGCGCCCACGCACTGCGCGAGCTTACGACCTCACCTGCAATGTTTCAGCGATCCAAATCAGCATTGATTCACCTTATAGGAAGATGCACTTGATGTCATCCGCTTTATTATTCACACTGTATTTTCTTTTAAATACCTATGGTAAATGTGTACGATGACGTGAGTTATAGGTTTTTGTTAAACTTTATTAATAATTTTTATGAGAGGATTATTTAAATTGTTTTTACTAAACAAATTAGAAAAAAAATATATCCAATTTGTAAATACCTACCTATGTACCTACGTTTGTTTTGTCATTTTTTTTTTAAATATTATCTTACTCAGTATACGATATTTTTGAACTTCTAAACAAAAATAAGTTTTCAACGCTAAATATATACAGTTTGTTTGTATGCTCAAATTTCATAGGGTGTGAAGTTTATACAACATTGACCTTACCTTAAAAATAACAAAGCTCTTCGGGCGTAGTCCTTGAACTTAAACTGCCGTGCACTAATGTCTGTAATGAGGTGTGACAGACAAACTATCTCTTGTCCACGGCTTCTAGTCTGCGAATGAACCGGCGGTTCTTTCGCGAAATAGGCGAGAGTTTTATTCCGTGTTATCCAACTATTTTTAGGCGAGCGTTGTACATAAAAGTGACAAATAACGAACGGCTAGACTGATTTCAATGTAAGATCTATTAAAGTGTCCTTCATAATGTATTAAGGTGATTGAACTTGAGTCCCCGATCCACGTTTTAGGCGCAATAACAGGAATATTTTCCCATTTTTATTTTTCAAATTTTCACTGCTCCCAATCTACCCGAGTCTTAAATTGTCAATTTGCTCCAAGGTAATTAAATAAAGCGATGTATTGATCTGACATCGCCCACATTATTGTTTTTTCGTTCAGGTTAAGGAAAATTGGAACTGCTTTGTTCTTTGCTTTATACATACTTCTTTCTCTGGTTTGAAGATAAGATAACGCTTCACATTTCATCACTGCACACACGCTCACAGCCCTACACTAGGGTTCCTTGTGGCGGGAGTACCATGGACACACACACTAAGACTAAGAACAGAAATTTATAGTCATCATTTAAACTTGTGGGAATCGATCCCAGAACCATTTGAATGCCAGACCATAATGGTAACCATAATACCACACGAGTCAATTTAAGAAGATGTTTGCATTATTTAAAAATATTTATTTAGAAGTGCGTACCTTTAAAACATCAGACTATACATTTACATCATTTAAGATTCACACCGCAGTCTTACTTAAAGTAAACGCAATATCTGTGTTTCTATAACATCATTTACCACTAGACTAAAAATAAAGATAGCAAGAAAGTAATGTAGGCATAACCTCTAATGAAGCTCTTACAATAGGGACGTTAGTGTGTATAAGGATGAGATTTTGTCGAGATTATACAATGGATGTTTTGTATATCTATATTGTATATGCGAATAGCTAAAATGAAACACACACTTCTTTTATTTTTAGTTCACAAGTTCACAACAGGTGTGAGTGTTCTTGCTGAGTGATGCTGGATGGCAGGGCTGCACTTCAACACCTGAGATCTGAAAAAGTTAGTTGCGTATTAAAAACAGCCTTCTCTATTATTTAAATGTTTTTACACATATCTTTTTAGCAAATGAGATAAGCACCGTTAGTTAAAATAATGTCTATATCAATAAAAGCTGTCGAACACGAATTGCGCATAAAAATTATATGTTAATTTAATTAAAACAATTCAAGAATTACAAAGAATATACTTATGAGACAACCCTAGAATATTATAACTATTTCAAGGCTTGTGTAACTATGCATATCTACGTGTGCATTCTACATTTTGTTGCGCTATGAATCATAATGACATCATACATTGCTAATATAATTAAAGAGTTAACCTCATGCATCGTTATATAAATTCTATAATAATACCTAATGCAGCGTAGTTGATTAGCCATATATACCTACATCCATTAAAAATGTCATGATCGCCTTAAAAATTCACCGTATAAATATTTTTCATAAAGAAGCTCTTGGTTATTCCCTAGTACTAATTATGCAGTATGTTAGCAGTAGTTTCATCTGATAAATCGCTGATAATATGAGTAAATCGCGAGCTTCACTATTTCTGATCATAAAACTGACTACTGATCATTTATACAAACTTGTTAGTTGCTGTAAATTAAAAGTAAATAATAATAAATAACCTTTATTGTATCGTGTACCTCATGACTCATTTCCCAAGACTATATTATCCTTTTAATGTGAAAGTTATCTAATTAAACGAGCATCAGATTTAAATCTTACTGCATACCTACAGCAGATGCAGTAAAAGTTTATGAATTTAAACATTATTACTATGTTTCAACCTAATAACCTACAAGTGCCAATTTAGATATATTAATAGATGTGTTATTTCTTCAAATAACTATGCATATATTTAGATCTTTAAAACATGCTAATTAGCTCTACTGAGAATAAAATACTTTACTCCGAAACAGATTCTTCGCAACACAAACATTGATTCCGTCTGACGCAAGTTGATTCTTATTTTGGGTTTTGGTAAAAAAGTAAATAAAACTTTTATGGGTGCGAGAGAAAACGTTTGATATGTAAATCCTATTTTAATTGGAGCTTTCGCCCTATTGATGTGGCAGTATCAGTTGGCAATACAGGTTAGAGCCATTACGCAAGGTGGCATCTTTTTTATTAATTTCAGCCTCTATACAGACTTACGTTTACTTTAATACTTAAACGTCTTTTTATATATAAATGCAAATAAATACTACCTTTCAGGTAGGTAAATAAACTGTATGAATATCATGAAAACATTTACAATTTGTCAACATTTAAGGTGAAGAATTATGTAAATGTTGTTTTATGAAAGCGTTTTAAACGTGATTAATACATGAGTCTAAGTAGTAAGAAATAGATTATACTTACTACCATAGCTTACTATGGTAACTAAAGTTTCTGAAGGCTGCTTCTGTGACCCTAAATTGATGAAGACGAACATATTTTGAGTAGAATACTAACAATAATAGTAGGTAGAGAACTTTTGACAAGTTTCCTTGATTCCGACTGCTCTGTTTTTATGAAGTGTTTGCCAAATATTTTAACCCCTTTTACTCTCGTGTAGTTTGTTAATGCGTAGGTTTCCTGACGTCAATTCTAAATTGTGATTCGTAGTTTTTGTGCTGTGCAACGCAATGAAGAAACTTTGTGGGATTATTTATAGATGTTTTTAATCGTGGTGGCTAGAATTTCTTTAAACTGGCATGTTCAGGTAAAGTTTTTGGTATTTAAAACTCTAAAACAAAAAAATGCATAGGTAATTTTTTATATAAAATGTTGGTGTAAGGCGGTAAAAGTTTTGTACACAATTGCCACTAATTTCCTATACCTACTTTGTAATGTAGAGATTTATGATGAAAAATATTTAGTTGGAAGATTTATGGACACATTTGAAGTACCCTAAATTTATTTTTCGTTGCAGCTTTATTATAATATTTTCCCGGAAGTAGAGACCCGTGTAAGAAAGGTTTCTTGTTCCAAGGTTGAAATTAGAATATAAATTTGAAAGAGCCTTGTGATGATAAGAATATAATGCGATCCTCTATTTCTTGTCCCTTGATACATCTGAAATAAACTGATAGGTTCGAAATGAGAGTCCAGAACTATCCTAGATTATTTTCGCCGCACGGTTATACCCGCAATGGCTTAAAATAAAAATTATAATATATAGCCTAATATAATTTCATGCGTGTTACAGGCATCTCGATATGAGGATACTCACGTAATCGGACTGTCAAAAACAAATACTGTGTACAAAAGTCATCTAATCTTTCTTTATACGATTACGTGATTGCTGATTACTAAGTCTTTGTTTCATTCTTATGTTAATTGCCAACACAACGAAATCCTTGTTACTGATTATTATTTACTTAGAGAATTTTAAGAAAATTAAAGATATTAATAAAAGAGCAAAGATAGCCTAGTAGTTGAATTTCGGCCTTCGGTGATAAAGATGAGACATATTAGACATACGAATTAATTTATAAATAAGACATTTATTTAAAATAAAGTTCTATGTACAATGATATTATATAGACTAAAAAATTGTCAATGCGTGTAAATTTTTAATTAATAGGTATTTTGCATGCCATGGATAGCGGACAGAAAAACTGTAATTTTTCCATTTATTTGTATTGTTTCAAAAATTCTTACTCCAGCTAATGTTGCTAAACGTTCAAATTATGCCTATTGCTACTTACTAATAATTTTTAAAAGTTTCTATAAACAAAGAAAACAAAAATAAAAGCTGATTTAACTGAAAAAAGTAACATGCAAAGTTCTTATAATATAGTTAGGTAACGTATATCTTTAAGGTGGTATATCTATAAATGTCAAAGGCGAACTACGTGGACTTATCCAGGCGGCGACGGGGCTGCCCGTGACACATTGACAGTTACGATGTTCTCCTGAGATGTCTTATGACAAATTTAATGCAGGCCATTTGTACTATTTAGCTTACTAGTTATGCAGAATAGGACGTGATCCGTTAAAAAAAGGATTGTTAATCATTATTTAATATTTCGTTTATTTAATTTTAATTGGTAGGTTTAGTGGTTGGTTACATTTTGTTGACAATAAATCATTATTTGATTGATTCATTAACTTAAGCTATAGCTTTGATCGGTGAGGCATTTAGAAAGTATGTTTTGTGTCAAATTACCCATACAGTATATATTATCGCTTGGTTAAAATATAACGCAACTATCCGCATGAAATTTGTATACGTCACATTATATTACTCTTTATAACAGGATGGATACCTAAGTGGCAATAGTGGCATAATAAATTATTAAGGTTATCACATTAATAAAACATCATAAAGATATCCATTAAAATATTAATATTGCATATTGTTGTTTTCGTAAACCACTGAATTAAAGTATTATTCTTATAACTAACTACTAATATAACGTATCTATACATATAATATATAAAAGATGTAAACCTAGGATTGTTACTGCACTAAACTCCTACAGTACACTAACTGAATGTAGGAGGGCTCCGTGATCTTCTAAGGAAAAGTATACCTGAATAGGTATATTATTATGTATGTTGCCACTTCTGTTTTTTATACAAGTACAAAATATGTAATCGTGTTACTGTAGAAATAAATATGACTAAAGCCAAAACATTTTGAGTTCAAATCAAGAGTAATAATATTGTACTTTTTAAAGATTCTAAATGTAGCCTATTGCTGTATGAGATTGATTTATCTATAAACGAATATTATGAAAATGAGTAAACAGGTTTTTAATTGACTACCACGAAGATTACTAATTTTACACACGTGACTGCTGATGAAGGTTCGAGTATGATGTTTGCTTCAAGTAGGTACTTAAGTAGTAGGTAGGTACTACGCTACGATTCCATATAAACACTAATATATTTCGGCCTCGGAAAACTACATATAGTTCGTTCAACTTTCAGATAACTGTAGTCATCGCACGATAATTTTTTATGCACAAAACTAAGAAAAAGTATTTTTATCCTTTTAAAAAAACAAATATTATATTGCGTAAAAATCTATGAAGCTACCTACTTAGTCTGATATACTTAGTCTAATTGTTTTGTCACGGGTTTATTTATTAATTAGTGGAGGATCAATGAAGTGAATGATTCTTTATTGGTATATATCGTGTTCAACATACTTACTTAATAATTTAATTAACAAAATGTCGTTTTCGTCATTAATTCTTGAAAAGTTCTTCGAATTGTTCTTCGAATTTGACACCTATTAAAGATCTCTGTTATAACTAAGAGAATTACATTGTTACAAGTGTAGGCATCGAGTGGAAATTAACTTTAGTTCCATGTAAGTAAGATAGTCAGAATGTAGTAGTCTCCATCGCATTGATTTTTATTAATGAGGATATCATAAAACGTGCTAATGTGGTTACTCGCTTATCGACCATTCACACGTTCGGGTTTATAGATCTTGTATAAATTAAAACCTCATTTATTGACGCTAAAACGTAATAGCTAAAAAATCTGTTCAAAATTAATTTTTGTTTGTTTTTGGGTTCTCAAAAGAATACTTAATCGAAATTTTTTCACAATCGGTAGTATTATGGTGCACATAAAAAATACAATTGAATGTACCCAATATATATGACCTCCCCTTGTTTAAGCATAAATATCTATGCCTATATTTTAAAGCACAATTAAACAATGTCTTATTTGTGTTAATGTCTTATTTTAGGCGCCAAATCATTTTTCCAAAGCATTTCTTTGACCTATTTAATACTCCATAGAGTGCTATGCAATGTAATCTACTCATATCTATAGCAAAAACCTGTGTTACAATATTTTCGAAGACCCTCGCTCATACGGCCTAATATTGCTCTTTCGATACCACCCGAAATTTATTGACTAAACCTGATCCGTAAACTGATCCGTCTGTACGTTCTTGTGTAGGTAATTGTTTATGAGAACCCAATTCTTGTTGTCAATAGAAAATAAATGGAACTCGATTGTTTACCTCTTTAGTCGCGGTTTTCACGGAAATCCTGTTAGCATTAACGTAGAAATTGTATTCGAAATGTCGACATAACATGAAGAAAGACAAAAATATAGGTAGGTATGTCGTTGTTGAACTTTTTCCAATATTTCCAACCCTGTTTTGACTTACTTATGAATATCAAACATACCTATTTGATATTCATAAAAAAGTGATTATAGCATAAATCTATAAAATTAAACAAGGAAAAATTAGTCGGATTTTATATATTTCAATTCATCAATGGCACTATTATAACTATACAAAATTAAATTACTACGCTTAGTGTAAAAGTCACGCCAAGATTAGGTACAGATAAAATCTAATAGATAGGTACCAGTATAAATTGCAACTAATATCAATGTTGTAGAAGTGTAGAAGCGAAGGAATTCTACATTTATCCAGCTCATAAAATGTATAACTCTTCGCTAGAAATAGACACTTAGTAACGAAAAACAGGCACACTTTAGAGACAGATCTCTGAGTTAAGAAAACACAAAACACTATAGAATACAGGTATGTTAAGACATTGACTAGGAATTTTAAGCTTTAACGCAATAAGTACTTAGATTTAAAATAAAAAATTATACTCGTAGAACATACATAAATTGATATTATCTAAGCGAGACGAAGTAACGTTCTGTCAACAACATACAATACAATACTATCTGAATATTATGTACACATAGCTTACAAATCCCATAGTAACATCTAAAATTGATATTTAAAATTTGACACTTAGAATGTACGCTTGTAGGCATAATAATTTACTTTTTAATTAAAACAGATTTGATATTGATATTCGACAAATAGAGTATGGAGAGGAGGACTGATAATCGTATTTGCGTGCGGAATGTTTAGGGGCCTAGTTCTGCTGTCTGTCGTCCTCAACGGAGCTGCTTGCTTTCACATCCTTGGGAAGAGCTGACTGCAAGAAATAAATTTTGTTATAATAATCGAAGCTTAGTTGTATGAGATTGGCCATGCATTTATCGAAGTTTTTGTTGAATGAAAATTACTATAAATAAATACTTGCAACCTACTGCAACTCACACTGATGATAATGGAAAACGTAAAACATTCGTATGTTAACTAACTTCTCACAGTAACTAAAGTACAGCCAAATGTTCGTAACTTATAATTTGTAAATAAGAAATAAGTAGTAAATATACAGAAAAAACTGATTTCCTAGATAAATATTATTATTAAATTTTTTGAAGCAATAATACCTACTAATATTATTATCAGTATTATACCATCAAAATAAATAGATATAGAAATTAAATTACAGCTCAAAAAAAAAAAGTACCAAAGAAAATTAAAGTGAAAATAATTTAAGGATAATTTAAGGATATAAGATATTCCTTTTTCACTCCTGTGACGTACTTATTTAAAAACTCAGCAAGGTCATTCAAATGTAAATTAAGGCCTACATGAAAAAGGCAGACCGCAATCGTTACGGGCGACTCTGTTACTTTTTTCGCTAAATTATACAAAGGCTTAAAAATATGCTAACAGAGTGAGACATATTTAATGTTCATTATGTTTTAAATTACCTCATAGGGCATCAGAAACATATTGTTGTCGGAGCGGCGACCGAATCGAAGGCGCATGGACGGGGCTCGCACGGCGCGGTCCTGATCCTGTGTTAACAAATAACCCTCGTGAAAATAGTAATAACAATAAACGATATTAAAACTATCACTTTCAGCCATAAACATAACCCATAATTGATGTTTTTGCTATGTTTTGGCACTTCTGGCAGATGCGTACGTATTTTGTGTCGATAGTTCGAACTTCGGACATAAATATCGGCTTCAGCGTAAAGACTTGCCGGAAAATAAATTTTACTCGTACATACAGGAGAGACGCGAAAGAATCCCGTTTATAAATTCTGGTCTCGGCACCTTAAGATTGGGGACATTCGCCATAAAACGGATCAATTGTCGTAACAACGAATAGTGGCTTGTTAGGGCGAGGAACTTCATTTCGCGACTTTATACCACATCAAGATTTTATGGTTACACGCATCAATGAAGGAGACACGACCTGACAAAGAGCTCGTTGCTGAAATAACACAATTAGCTGTAAAAAGTATACCTGACTCGCGAATAACTAAGTAACGATATCTAACGTTTAGATACGATACGTTATCGTAATTATTTATGATCGTTTTCCAGTATGTCTGTACATGTGTGTGTAATTGACCATTCTTCTTAATAAGTATTATCAAATGTAACAACATCCATCGCTGAGTGATGTTGCCCACAATTAATTTAATTAAGAACACCTTCACATTGTTTTGCATTTGCATAATACTTATTCTGATTTATCGGTAACTAAGTTTTAGTTACCTCCATGGGAAAGATATGGGGGACAGCGCGTTCGTCGGAGCGGCGGCCGAAGCGAAGACGGACGGGCGTACGCACGTCACGCAGCGACATCAGTTCGTCCATCTCATCGATCTGAAATCACATTTAAAGTACTGACACTGACAAGAGATATTTTTTTTTGTTTTTAATTAAGGGTAATTTTACTATGCCTACCACTACAATGCTCGCAATTTTAAGGATTTCCTCACACAGCGGGCCGACCTACTCGTTTTTCAGTCCGTCACAGGCTGTTTCTCAAAGATGGTAATGGCGTATGTAATTTTTATAGAATATGTTTACAATTAATGTGCCTTTCAAATCATAGTTTATTCTATATTCGCTCCAAAAAAGTAAAAACCAAACCTACAATTTAAGTTGAGCTTAGGAAGGTTACTAATTATTATTTCTAACAATTTCGAACGTTTAACATTACTCTAAGTGACTGTCATCTATCGACATTCAACAGCCTATGTATATCAGTATTTTCCTGTAGGTATGCTATGATAAAACTAACATCCAAGAAAAAAATTAAACTACATTACTGCGTGTATGGTGTACACGAATAACACGAATAACAAAATAACATAACAAGAATCAATTACCGTTACTTTGGCCTCATTGCTGTTTATTTGAGGAAACATGAAAAGAAATATCTGCGGATGTACAGGACTGCAAATAGTGCTTTGTGGCGCGCCTTGGAAAATTATATTATTGCAGAGGCAGAAAAAAGCAGTGTACGCACAGATAGTACCTATCGGAAATTTTGGCATAACTCCTCCAAAAGTCTAGATAGTGTCAACTCTAGGGTGGATAAATACTTTTGTGGTACATAATTTGTGAGATTCTATACAAGCTGAGCTATTGTTTTTATATTTATGTAGTTACACAATAAAATCAGTGTCGAAAAATTTTATTTTGTAGAAACCTAGATTTTAACAAGTAGCTTAATAACTTAAGCTACTATAAGAAAATAGAAAATATTTAGAACATATTCGTAGATCGAAGTACAATCATAAAGTTCGGTTAAAATTGAAGGAAGAATATTCGTAGATCGAAGTACAATCATAAAGTTCGGTTAAAATTGAAGGAAGATATCAAGTCAGCTTGGTTATACAACACATCTAAGTAATATTGAATTTTCAGGTTCAGTGGTTTAATAAATTTATAAAGTAAGGTAATTTACCTGAACAAAAACCACTGGGACGGAACAAAAAAACTTTTGGAGTTAATTGTAATTTGATTAAATTCTTATTAAATAGATTGTATATTATTTTTCAGGCTATAATAACTTTTTGTCATATTTTGTACGACATAATAATGTTTTCATTATTAGGAAAGTAGTCTAACGACTATGTACCATAAGTATATTTATCGCTGTTTTATTTATTTACAGTTTTCTTTTAAACTTTTAAATAAAAAGAATAATTATAATAAGTTTTAATTACACTACTTATTATGTAGGTACCTGAAAATACCTGCAATGTTGTAAAAAGTTTTTGAGTCACCCTTAGTTTTTGCACATAAAGAATAAATTTGTATAAAATGTTTGTGAAATAATAATATAGATATCTCGTTTACAATTCCTTTTTGTGGAAATGAAGTAATATTCCAACAGGATAACAGTAAACGTGAAACCACAGGGATATCCTTTAACACTTTTGTACCAACTTTATTATACATTATTCTCGGGGTATAAACACATTCAAACTTAAAGGGATTTGCGTCTGCTAAAAATGTTCAAATGTTCAAAAATAAAATACCTAGATTTATTAACATTTATGAGTCATAGTCATTCAATATTTTTTGGTTAAAATTTTTAGTTGGTTATAAAAAAGCACTATAGCGTTGCATATTGTTGGCTCCGTCTACTATGGCTAAAGATTACAGCCTTAGAGTGACAAACTACTATATGGGCACTGTAGTCATTGATTTATGTTACAAAGAAATAATTTCGAATAGTACCTACCGGTGTCTGAGGTGGCATGTCAGGATCAGAGCGACGTCCGAAACGCAGGCGGCGCGACGGCGACCGAACGGACTTGCGCGCCAACGCGTGTCCATCCAGCGCATCGTGCTGAGCCAGAAGCGAGTACAGCCCGCCCAGCGAGTCCCACCCGTTACCATTGTTGTCCCCGAGCGACGAACCTAAGCGCATTAAAAAAACATGAGCAACCACCTGGTTAGGTTAGGTTGTCCACCTGGCCTAGACAAGTTATATTATATGCTTTGTCAGTTGTTTTGCCGATATCTTAAAATAAAATTGAATGCGTCACACATTATTTGTTTGATATACAACTGTTATATCAATCCCACACAATTTTTATCAATCTCCTTTAAACATTCGTTCTCTTTATAACTTAAGTTAAAGTTACGTAACTTTCTAAATAGAATACCTACCTACGCGTATCATTTTTCCAGAGCATTACATAAGGTATGTTTGAAAAATATATTATCTTTTTTGTCCTCTCCTGGAATGGAATTATAATATCCATCTGTTATTGCGACATCAGCCAATACAATCATAATGCGCTCGAATGCTCACGTTTCGTCGCATGAACCTACGACTAGCTTGACTTCGGTAAAATAATAAAATACCGCTACAACAATTACCTGTATCGTGGCCATCGTTCTATAAAGAAACAGTAGAAAAATGTACTCAATTACTATTACACTAAAGTTCATTATTGTTTGGAGGAAACGTTATGATCAAAATGCTTTGCAACGTGGTATAAAACTGAATAACGTATAGGCTAATAAATGATTACTTGATTTTTTGTGAATGAAAACATTGTGACAGAACCTGCATCCCTGAGAGTCCATAAAGTTCGCAAAAGGCATGTGAAGTCTACCAGCACTTGTCCAGCGTGGTTGATGGTGGCCTAAACCGTTCTCTTTTAAGAGGTGATCGGTGCCTTAGAGTAGGACAGTGATGGTTTCATGTTAAATTAGAAAAAAAACATACACGTAGAAACAAAAAGCAGTACACCTAATTAATTCATCGTTCCATAATTTACATAGCTTGAAGTCCTTACAACATTAACAACACAAAACTTAGAAAATACAACCTAAGATAAAAGTTAAATCAAAAGTTCACGCATTTTAAATATGTTTTCCCTATTGTATCAAGGACACTTTCTGGTAATTGCTATTAAAAACTTGTTGGTTTCCATTTCCAGTAGGATTTAAGCTAAGCAAACATTAATATCTGATAGTAAGTGGTCGAAGCCATTGATGAAACTAGGACAAACAGGAGAAACGCCAATTCCGCATTTCGTGGAGAGTTCTACAAATATTATGTCATAGAGAGTACCTAGGCATTGCTTTGGACAGTTCAAACGACTATACACTATGGTAGGTAAAGATTGATATTTAATAAAATTTCCGTATTAATATCTATAGATATTGGTTGCGGATAACAGATCGTTACGTGAGTGTGTGCGTGTGTAATAAAAGGCTAGTCTATCAACTGTATTATAATGGACAACTTTTATATTGTCTTTGATTCAAATATTCATTTTTCCTTCCTCTAGACAGTCAGTAATTATTTTTGTGAAGAAAAACGGAAATTTGGAGACGGGAACCCAAACGAGACATTACTCTGACTTTTTTTGAGAGTAAAATGATTCTTTTGTGCTTTTTGACTTGTTAAATTCATTATATTTGATTGATAGCACTTACTTTTCTTGTACAACTGAATGAACACTAATGTCGCAGGTCACAACATTAATATTTTTATATATTAGGGGTTAAAGTATGAAACTACCGTTTTGTACAGAAAAAAATTAAGGTACAGTACCTTTAAAGTATTTTCTCTCATTGTCTTTACATTGGACGGTTATCATAAAATCTTGGTAATTAAATTACTCAAATTCAAAAAATCAATACAAAACATGTATAAAATTTTAAAAGTTATATATAAATACATATCTATAAAAACGGGAGTAGGTAGATAATTACACCTACCTAGTTCTAAAGTAATGGAAGTAATTCAATCAAGACAATAATAGGTAAGTGTGGGAGAAGAAGATGAAAAGTTTTATCTCTATACAACATTATCTTTACGATACGAGAATTAGGGATACCTAGATGAGTTTTTCGGAGGCACAAGAAGAAAAATGGTTTTTCTAGATTAACTTTGTGATTTTTATATAATCATTATTAGCAATATAAAAAGAAAAAATTGTCTTTGTATTTTTATATCCTAAAACATTTGCTTTATTTGTTTTTTCTGATACCGTAAGAGATGATTTGAAATCCACACCTTCTGTAGACAGGCATTTTGTTACCCACCTACAAGCTTTCTAAGGAGGCACGATTTTCATTAAAAATAACGGACGATATCAGTTTCAATATTTGTTGAGTGCCCTCGGCAATATCTTGTGTAAAATATATAAATAATACCCTGGTTTCGTAAACACATCTTCATTCATTAAAATTTTCAACAAATCTTATTGCACTTTGCCACAGAGGGCTTATAACTTAAATTAGCATCAAATTTGAAGTACCTCTAGGAAGGAAGTGTACCTACCAGTATATAGTTTAAATTTCATGTATGACAATGTCATAATAATTATATAGAAGAGTATCTGCATTGAATTGATGAGTTAAAGATAAAGCAGACCGCAAAATTTTGCATTATTTGGTTCACCTGTATGGTTTTGTTACCATGCCGGTTAGCCAAACGAAGGGTTCTATTCCCGGATGAGGTAGTAAAAATTGTTTGTTTTTTATGTAATTGATTTAATATACATAATATATGTATGTATCCACACTCTGGGGCTGTGAGTGCTAGGCGTTATTTAATTATTTCCATTTTTAAAAACTTAAAACTGAATTTTTTTTATCTTCTGAATTCCTTAAGATTTTTCCAATATTATCAATCATGGCCTTAATATAAACAGAAGAAAAATATAAATTACGGCTGCCGTCGAGTAAATTAAATTACGTAGATTTAAATAGACTTAACACCGTGCAGATAATTACATTGTACAATTAGAAATTTGTTACCACCATTTCTATTGAAACGATATATATTGTCTTTAATACAATAGAGTATGCAAATGAAGTGTTTCATCAAATCCTTGAATAAAATTATCAGGGAATCATTAATTAGATTAGTTTGCTTGAGACTTTCGATTGTATTTTAAAGGGTTATAATATTATTATTGAAATGGAATTTCCGTGATCTTCAATATTAAGTCATTGTAGAATTGGCGCACGATAAAACACGTACCCGCATCGGCATCTTACCGGATGTTTTTACATAACACAGCTACTAGAACACAAACAGAATTCTTGTCAAACGGTACCTGCAACACTTAACACTCAATTCAATAGGGACCATTACATAGGTACATCCAAATCAGCTGGAAATACTTTATAGGAACTATTATTGTATCAGATATGATTACCTACTGAAAATCTTTAAAGTAAAAGTTTTTGAATCTACATTCAGTTTCAACTGTATTGTAATTTAATTGATTAATTGATTAATTAATTTTATAATTACCTAAATTAATGTTAAATTATAATGAAAATTAATTTTATCGTTTGAAATACACCCTCTCAAAACAACGGATTCACAGTTCTGGGGAAGGTAAGACCGCATAAATAAACATGACTTACTCAGCTCAAACTCAATGTCAAATCGGCCTTGATTTGTGTTCTTGTTCAAAATTTGATGATACAAATTATTTAATAGTCCCAATTTTGTGTCAGAATAAAAAAGCAAATTTGTACTTAATATTATAAATTTTAAATTCCTCGCAAAAAAAAAACAGATTTATTTATTCTGCCTTAATAATATATTCAACTCGTTTTTCGAAATTTAATTAAAAATAATGAATTGTGTTACATTTATTAATACAAACTCTTTCGTTCAAATTGATTCAGTAGCGGTGGTACGTGTTGAGGATTTTTGGTAGGCCTTACATTGAATATAAAGTGAGTTAATTCAAAACATACAAAATACAGGTAGGTACTCGTGTTATAGGTAATTTCGTATGAGATAGATATGCGAGTATAAGTCGTACGTAGGTACCTACTACATATCTGTAGAACGAGAACAGAAGTAATTTTTTTTAATCAAATGACCAACAAACGAACCACTGATGGTTAAGTGGTCACTTGGACCGGTCGTAAATGAATACATCGCTAATCGTGACGAGATGTTTGCCTAAAATAAATTGTCTACAGGTTACTCAGCTCTCGAATCGAACTTTTCAGAAAACGGCGGGTTGTGAGGGCGTATACAATTTAACAACGACAGGTCCAAGACCACCCAGGGTCCCAAACCCGACCCCAACGACCGGTCTGTCTTTACAGATCGCGGCAGACCCCACGGTCAGGGGGCAAACGCCCCGACTCTGTCTAACCCACGCCCCTACGGGCGCGTGATTTTTCCGCTATGGTATATAGTTTCAATCACCTCCAAAAGTTCAGGCCTTGCCTCCTAATTTCTTAAGAATTATGTAGATGTTGTGTCACAAAATAGGTATTCTGCTATACAAATTTACCTTCATACTGTGAGAGTGATTGCGCGTTAGACACAGGCAACATGCAGACCGCCGCTAACCCGCACAGCGCGAACACTAGGATGATGCTTCGGGACATGACTGCAACAAATAACTTCATTTAAAATTGTTTCAAACCGTTATTCTTCACGTATTACTAATTGAAAACGTTATAGGAAAGCCATGTTATTTGCCAAAGATAAAAATTTCGAGAAAAATTAAATATTTCTCGAAGTCGCATAAATATTTACGAACCAGAAATTGCAAACAAACAAAAGAAAATGTTCTGTACTGTTTGTCATGAAACCTATACAAATAAATTCATATTGTAATGAAGTGAACCGAAAAAAGTTTTCCTCAAACGGATACGTTTTGACCAAATATTATAGAGACGTTTGAAGAAATAATAATTGCACTTTAGATAGACTACACAAGTCTAGGAATTTTAATTTTTGCAGTATTCTGAAGTGTATCTACCTGTCTTGTAATGTTAAGCTTAGGTTGATGGTGCTATATTTCTTATTGAACGAGATAACTAACTAGAGCTGACCTGTCATAGTTTTTAAAAAGAGTTCCTTAACCTCGAATAAAAACGGTAAGAAAAACTCATGTCACATAAACTGTTTCAGTGAAAGCTCAACAAGTAGGGTAATGTGGGGTGTCGTGTGTCGTGTCCC